>VOMN01110326.1:0-18231 GCA_014899125.1 Orchestia grillus
GCTACACATTCTTATGCATGTTGAAGGCTGCCGCTCGCTCTCCATACACGCAGCGAGTGATGTTTGAAAACTTGACCGCTGTTGCTTCCACCACGGCCTGTTGTTGACAGATGTTCAGCATCCAGTGCAACAGTGAGCGCAACTGGCGGAGCTACAGTCTCTACATTCTTCTGGCGCGAGCGTCGACGCTTTACGTGGGGGTCACATCGCCTATTTTAACTTCCATGCTCGTGCAGTTTATTCGTAGGGATAAGCGATTGCCGCTGCTGCTTGAAGCTGTTTCAGATACTGATCGTGTATTTTTATCGATGGATCATGTTCATCATGTGGTGGGGAACGTCTCTTCCTCTAGTTACTTTCAGTTTGATTGGTTGGAATTCAGATAGAAAATCCTTGTAAACCTTAATGCAGTTGATGATGATACTCTGTTATTAGACTTTCATTATTATTTCATTTGCTCAACGTGAACCTGAGTTGTCTGTGAACTGAACTACATTATTACATAAAGGTATTCGTTAATGTTGAACTCCATGAGTCAATTTAAGGTACGAAAAATTGAACTTTTAGCCTTGAGTTGTGGACCGCCTTGTATGTTTTGGCATGACTCACTCCTGAGCATTTAGTGATGTACATTTAACGCACAAATGATCTTCATATGATAACCGTAACACTTGCAAACGTGAGGCGTCGAGCCGTGCAAACGTGCGGCGTTGAGCCTTGCGAACGTGCGGCGTCGAGCCGTGCAAACGTGCGGCGTCGAGCCGTGCAAACGTGCGGCGTCGAGCCTCGCAAACGTGCGGCGTCGAGCCTTGCGAACGTGCGGCGTCGAGCCTCGCAAACGCGCAGCGGCAAGGCTACAGCGAACACAACACACCAAAGGGAAATACTTGGTGCTCGGTCACGTATGTCCACACGCCTAAGCTTGGAAGAAATCTAGCGAGATGAGCAACAAAGACAGTCTTCAAGCAACACCTGCGAGATGGTATGTAAGCCCACGCGTGCTCGAGTCTACGCACGGTGTCCGCCAGTACCACGGGCGCTGGCAGGTGTAGTTGCGTGCAGGTGTTGCAGCTGGCGCTCGCCGTGAGTCATGCTGCGGGAGTGTGGCAGCCCTCCGGCGCGTCTTGTACCTTACGCGCCGCTCTGGCCCCGCATGGGAACTGCGGGACGTGGTGCGCCGCAAAAGAAAGGAACGAAATGATCGCTTATTCCGAAATCAGTCACATGCAATAAGTGTTTCGAATAGGGTTTTTGAACAGTGAGAGTTTAACTCTAAAGTTAAATATGGAAATCACGTTGAAATTAAGTTATAATTGTGGTTTCTAATTTGTTGGCCGGTCGTTTAACGTGAATTGGTGATAAACATCAGAATTGGGAGGGTGCTTGTTGTCAACGTGCAGAAGTGACCTATGCTTTCTTGGTTTTATGCGACATAGGAGGGAATGGTCCATTTCAGATGATTAGTTAACAAATTATTTAAAGTTGAACTGATATTTAAGGTATGGTATTTTGTGGTTGAAAGCACTATATCATAGAATGGATTAGTCTGTTGTACAATTTATGTACTTCCTGTTTTTCAAGTCGGCGGGAAATTTTTACTTATTACTTAAAAAAATTGTGTAATTTTTTCTTCGACACCTCCAAACTTTTTCGCCGTGATCGATTTTGTTTGTTCTATCTATTACAATCCTCATTTAAGTAAAATATTTTTTTTGAACTTCGCCTGCAAGGGAATATTTTTCTCCATAACCTCGAAGATCAACCCTTGTACGATCTGATCTAAGATAGATCGAACAAGATGAAGTTCAGGTGCTTCTGAAAAGCTACAAAGATAAACATTTACCTCATTTTTGAACGTCCCTGAACTTGTTGGAACCTTTGGGATTTACATTCCAGGTAGAGAGGTATAAATAAGTGAAACCAGTTGCAAAATAATTGGCTGGAGTGCCATAATACCTTTTTTATCTTATGTATGGATAAATAGATATATCGTACTCCGAAAATAATTTTTCCCTGCAAGTTCTATGTCTCAAATTGTGCGCGAGTATGCTGTTTTTAATGAACGTTTCGGAAAATTCCTCAATAGTACCGTCTGTCGAGAAAACTGTGAAGCACGAGATAATTTATCACATGAAGTGAAAAGTTAGTAGTGCTCGAATGACCTTTGATGACTCACCACTCGGCGGGCGCGCGTCTGTGCCTTATACATGAAGAGATTATTTTTTGCATTCTTGTCAGTTGTTATCACAAGAACCTGTTTTCATCCGTGTTTTTATAAACAGCGCCTTAAGAGTGGATCACTGGTTGCTTTTCTTACCTTTATCATGTTTCATGTGTATTTGACTATCAGGCGATCTTAGAAACCCGTGACTATCTATGAAACTTAAGTCAACACTGACTTTAGGATGGTATCAGAGAATTGTACATAATTTGAACTGTAGAAATGTCCATGAAGTTTTCTTTAAATATTTACTTAACTCTAACTTAGTATAAAGAGCTCCCTAAAGCTGCACACTTGCAGTNACGAGACGCTGGCCTCTTGACAAGAGCAGACACGTTGTACGCTTCATTAGTCATCGTACGAGACGTACGAACTGTACACACCGTCTCCTGCACAACAAAGTATCACCCTCAAAATTGGGCTTCGCGAGGACAGTATGGTGCAGCTCGTGTAATTAGATTGGCTTTTTAACATCATGCTCCAATGCAATACAAAGTTACTGTCTCTGTGTCGTACGTATTTCGAAGTTACGTATGTTACCAACTCGG
This sequence comes from Orchestia grillus, assembly GCA_014899125.1. Lineage (NCBI taxonomy): Eukaryota > Metazoa > Arthropoda > Malacostraca > Amphipoda > Talitridae > Orchestia > Orchestia grillus. The sequence continues at coordinate 2,770 of VOMN01110326.1, forward strand.
TGTAATAGGGCGTGCAGAGTCGAATCGGTGGAATTTTGTAGGGGCTGTCTGCAAAATACAGTGTCATTTCTATCGACACTAATACGGTAATGGGACCAATGTAGATTCAGCTGATGAAAGCAGACGGCGATTGAGTCACCAATCTGCTATAACTTATTTATAGAGACCTGCTGTAAAGCGGTGAGATTTTGTCGATAAGTTTAACACGTTGGTTGCGATGATGCTATCTTCCTAGGGGCAAAACGACCCACCGGCTTAAGCGGATTCCGCATTAATTAGAAAGGAAATAGCGTTGTTACATGGTTTAATTTTTTTTTGCGGAGAATCACGACAGATCCCTTTTGCACGAAAATGGTACAAGGTTATGACTTACAAATATTTTTTTACAAGCTTGATAACGCAGTAGTAGTTAGTGAATTTATGTTTTATTCGTGTTGAGTAGATAAAATTACAGACACTTGGAAGTCGTGTGCCCGGGAGGGAGAATCTAGAGATCTCTTTACAAAATCATTTAAGGTTTGTAAAACCTTAATGTGAAACTAATAAACATGAGCGTTTAGATTTTAATCTTTGAGAGATATTGGTCTCGGTTAGAACTAAGAGACAAATTAAATTCAAAAGTGAGGATCGATGTTCCTGTGGATTTGTTCATTCATTCACTTCGACTATGCCGCTTGAGGTGTACAGCCTTTATAGTTAATTGGGCGTTTCTCTCTTTCTTTTTCCTCGGTAGCGTGGCATCTTGTGTTGCAAGCTTTGCCTTGACCAGACTTTCTCCTTCACATGACTGCATGGTACAACTTGCCTGCTGAGCATTTCTGTTAGAGGTTGGAGGAGAGCACTCATTTATTCGTCGCCATCCCTCGTTGTAAAAGCACGAACGAGTAACTCCCGTGGAGTAACTGTTGTCCATCATGCAGTTCATATTCGTGAAACAATCTGTGCTCAGTGTTCGAAGGTGCAACACTATAATATTTTAATTTATTCCTACGTCCGATTATTTACTCGGAGAGTAGCACTTTTTCCTCTGTGACGGTGTGTTGTAGACAGTTCCAACCCAAAGATAGCGTCTGTACCTCTACTACGCAGACATGTCGCATTTTTCTCGATGTACCTGTGTTTTTGTACACGCGATCGTTCAGGCGGGGCTGCCACTCTACAGCAGGCACACCGCGTGATCGATCGCCACACACAAGCAACATAGCAGCACAGGTCGCTGGACTCGAGCTTCAAACGGCATGACTTGATTGAACGTTTTTTCGCCTGCCCACTTCTTTCCGGGCATATTACTGTCTGCCTCTGTGGGCTATTATAATATATGTTTTGAAATCTTTTAAAGTATAATCAGGGGTGGCTTGTGTTTTAAGACTACAGAACTGAACTGGTGCACCTGTTCTCACTCGATATCAGAGGTAATGTTCAATAGAATTTTTCCATTTTTTCTTTTGAATTCTCACAAGAAACAATCTTCGAGCCGTTTCAGCGGTTGCAGCCGCTAAGAATGACAGCGCGGACTGATACTGTCACGCAATTATCCCGAACTCTAAGCTATTGTTGGGTGGTCTCGAGGCCGGCGATTGCTAGGAAATTGGAGACGTGAGTAAGCTTGTGGAGTGCGCTCACTTGCTCTGCAACGCAAGTATAATTTAGGCCGCGAAAGAATGATTCGCTTACCGAATAGCTTGAAGTCCTTTACATTTCTTGTTCTGCGTTCTAGTTTTTACCACAGGATTCAAAAACTTCAGGGATTCAGTACAAAAAATTGGGATTCAGTCCTTCAAGGGCTTCATGGAGAACTTAAAACCTTGAACAATTGAATATAGGAGGCCAATCTTAAAATTTCGGTATTGAGAGAGACACGTACACATATGCGTCTACACGAGTAACCCGTGTTACTCGTCCACGCTCAACAGCACGGAAGCTAATTCTGTTATGTGGTTACGTCGAGTGTCTTTAGTAAGATAATTCTTGTTCTAAAATATACGTAATTTTACCAAAAGAGTAATACTCTGATGTTTTCAAAAAAGAGTAAAGAACTGAATTCATTTTATATTTTATCTTTGTTACAGGCTACGACGATGGACTAACGCCTTCCAGGCAAACTGACAAAACTCGTGAGTAATTTTCGTAGTTGGAATGAAAGGAGCTAACGAGCTCTTGTTAATATCGTGTATGAGCCTTTCTTTAGAAAATAAATTGATGTTCATTCGGAGTCATATTAAATCTCTCAACTGTGGTATTTAATAAATTTCATATTGTATGATCTGTATCATTTTCAAGTCTATTTGTTACAAACGAAATCTGATTTGTGAAGAACGAAACCAGATTTGTCATTAACAAAACCAGATTNTCATTAACGAAACCTGATTGGTCATTAACGAAACCTGATTTGTCATTAACGAAACCTGATTTATCACGTATGAAGTATCTAAGAGGGTTTTATTGTACCCACACGTTTACAAATAATGCGCTTCAAACTAACTTTGACTTTTGTACATTAATCGAAAGAATTTATCTGAACTTTTGTTGACTTTGTTCAATAGATCTAGTTTATATAAATAGTTGGTATCCGTATATATTAATTAATTATTTTACGTTTGTTCATATATGAAAGCTAAACTGGGAAAGTAGTCTACCATTATTCTCTTCAGTAGGAATATTACGATTCGTATTCGGTAGATCACTTTCCCTTACTACCGATCTGGTGTAGCGGCTTATTATGAATAATAACTTATGGATAATATGACCAGCGACTTGAATTGATAAAAACCATGAATGGAAGGTAGCTGAAGTACTGTTTTGTAATTTATTCTCTGCAATGCTGTTTCTAAATACGTTCGGGTTTCATGGTTATTTTCTGTCATCTGATGATCAGATCTTTACATGCTGGCTATTTTAAAACCTCAATTTTTAGGTCTGGATGAATTGGAACTACAAGTGAAGTCGCTGCAAGTAAGATCGGACTCCCTGCTAGTCGTAACAGTTCTACTGTTCTTCGTGGTTCTCATCGTTATACCCATACTGGTGTACCGAAACAAGTTCATGAACACGTTCTTCCCCATTTGCTGTTCATCGAATTACAAGCAGCCGCAGACGAAGAAGAAAAACAATAATGGCAGCAGAAGAAATCGCAGGGGTACGAGCGGGGCTCCGACCAACAAACCGCAGACCCGGATTGATGATTCTCATGAACCAGGACCTAATAACAAGGCACCGATCCCCCCAGGAACCATCATCACAAACGATGCTGCGGTACGCATGGCCTCTCTGACCGTGAGTGTGACTTTTTCCCTACTGTTCATTCAGGATCAGTAATATAAGGTCGTTACAGGTATTTTTAGACTAAGACTACGGGTTGGTATCGGGACAGATTTTAGTCCTATGTGTAGAATTAAGTACGTGAAAATCTTGTAAGATTATAATTTTTTCCTTACTTCTACCACCTTGCGTGAGTCAGAAATGTTTTAGAACTGCTTCCCCTACCCCTCTGGAGTGAAGGATAGGCAGTAGGGCTAGATTAGTTAGATTTGTCTATCATATACTATGGGGACTGGTGTCCCCAGGAGGACGCTGTTAGGTTACCTAAGCTACAGATCTATCTCTCGTGCCTTCGGCACTTCTATCTCTCGTGCCCACTTCAATTCCTTCAATTTTCACACCTTCTTTCCTATCTCTTCTTGGACTTTTTCCTCTTCATCCTTAACTTACCGTTTCTATGTAAAGGAGATCCTGTGCGGAGTATACCTTGGGCTTAGATTGCCCATTTATTACAGTCCATCCTAACTGGACCCTTCTCTTTCGGTGCGACTTAGTCTGAGTCCCTGAAGCGCTGTAGTCTATGTCCCTACTACAATACTCCTCCTTCATGGCATAGTGGGCTCCGTGGCGTAGTGGTAGCGTGGTGGTCTCGTAACCGAAAGAACCTGGGTTCGATACTCGGCTCAGGGAGGCATTTTCACGTGATCACGGAGTACTCCCCTTGGAAAAGGAAGTTTAAACCACACATTCCTCATATCCCCCACCACACCAGTAGTTGTAAGGCATTTAAAACCCAACGGTAAAACGTGTTGGAATTAATAAAGGTTATTTTTTTATTCTCCGAGATTCCTTGACCACAGCATAAAGAACAGTGTAAAAATGTAAAATTAACCATTCTCATTTCCAAATATTCCATTTCAATTAGTTCTAATTATTAATAATTGAGTTATGAAAACTCAGTATGAATTATTTTAGCCGTATTTTGTTGATGTAAACTTATCAATTGAACTTCTAGAATCCACCTGCACACGACAGAAATTATAAGATTTCAAAAATTGTTATTTTGTCGATTTTTAACAGAAAAATTCGTTTGAAGGTGATAGTGTCTAATTACATTTGAGACATCGTTCAATTATTTTATAATTCCAACTCAAAAAAGATATAGGGAAGTAATATCTAATTACGTTAAATGCCGTAAAAATATCAAATCCCAATCGAAATAGAGTAAGGGGTGGGGACATCTAAGAACATGTGATGTAACATCGAGGATGACATCTAATTACTTCAACCCGGGTCAGGAGATGATGTCTACAGTCACGTGTGGAACAGCGACAAGTATAACGAATTTACGTTTAGCGTGGGAATTTATTGGCATTACTGTATAAAACAGCATGATAAAATGTAAATATGATACCTTCAGGAGCATAGAATAGCCAATAGGGTTAAGTTAATTAGACTTGTCTATCGTATGCCATGAGGTCAGGCGACCCCAGGCAGGCACTGTTAAGTTACCTCAGCCATACAGTGCTTGCTAAAAGCATACTCAGTGTGCGTGGTACACCACTGTTATTTTCGTAAACTTTACGAATTGTAATATGCAGAAACTTCTTTACGTCTCTCTCAACAATGAAATCAACACGCTTAGAGGTCTCACGAAGTAGACCAGACCGCTTGTTCTGAGTTGGTGTGGCGTCACACCCTGCTTCCTGCCGCCTAGATACGTAACACCTGACAACACGATCGCTCATTTCAATTAAGTTGGTTGGTTTGTCCGTAGATTGCTTACCGCCAAATTCGAAAGCGATTATCTGGACAATAGCTTCAGACGATAGCTGCTTCGCTTTTTCCATAATTAGGCCATAAACACTCCCAAAGTTCAAAAAACCAGTCTCAAATTGGCCTCGGGCAGGAAAACAAAACATCACAATATCTCTGCCGCAGCCAAAACGACCCTGAGCTAGTGCTTGGCTGGTGAAGTTGTCAGTGACGTCATGCAGGCAGCTCAAAGTTCTGACTAAATTAAATCACCCTCATCCATACTATTCTTTTGTTAGCCACAAGTTTTGTCCTCTCCCATTCATCCAGAGTAAAATTTTGTCAAGCAGTATAGATTAGCTTTCGGGGCTTCTATCTTTCGTGCTTACTTTGCTTCTTTCAAGTTCCTCGCCTTCTCCGCTATCTCTTCTTTAATTTTTCTTCCTCTTCATTCTCAGCTTGCTGTTTCAATGCGCATGGGAGATCATGTGTGGGAACACCCCTTATGCATAGGTTCTTCATTCTCCTCAGTCCATACTACATAGTCTCTTCTGTTCACTCTCTTTAGATGGCCTTCCATGAGGCTAGCGAGCTTTAAACTAACTACTAGTAATAACAAAAATATAATAGTTTCTGATACTTTATTTAGCGATGTACGGTATTAATGCGATTTTGAAGTTATGCCTTAAAAAATAAGTGTATTTCATCAAAAGAAAATATGTTTGTGGACGGAAATAAATTCTAGTTGCTCAAAGAAGTGAAGAAGGGAATATTTGTCCTTTGCTCTCATATTGTCAAACGAGAAGTTCTCCTGCAAGATACCAGTTTGCAGGATATAATCCTTAATTTTCTGGATGGTTCACCGACCTGCCTACATGATTGCTGATGTAGTGTTTACGATTTTCTGTGAAACTACTGGGTAAATTAATTTGTAAAAACTTCATTAAATTTTAGTAGAAATAAGAGGATAAATAGCACTTCTTGAAAGTTGTATGTATTCATATTTCAACAATCGTTAGCTGTCATAAAATACGTTTGAAACAGTAATTGGAAATAGAGAATGAACATTTTTCGCTGATAGCTTTCTAATTAAGTTGGATAAGTTACATTGTTATTCACTTGCTTGAACAAGAAATGACATTTTATTTCGTTTCAGTGGCAGCTGCTATATGAACCTATCTCGTGTCTAGCAGAGGATTTGTAAATACCTATTCTTTTATAAGCAAAATGTCGAGTTAATTATTTGTAATAGTTCCTTACGTCATTCCATTTAAATTGCTTACCTATTGCTTAAATGATCATAAGCTTAATGGTGTATTACGATGGTAGTTCGTGAACCATGATTTTTGGACAATTTTGTTCCATGTTATACGGCTTATGAGGGACGCAAGTCAGTTTTCAATGATTTACCTTAGTACAATCTTTGGTTCTTGCCTTGTTATGCTTTCCTTATAAATAAATTTCCTTTCATTTAAAATAAATTAAAATAAAATAAAATAATTGCCATAGTGGTGATGATGGTAACTTTTTTTGTGCGTTACAGGAAAATGAAACATCAACGATGTCTCCCAACCCCGGATCTGTTGGCTCAGATACTCCCGGTAAGCGACTTCGCCACCCATCGGAATCGTCTTGCACTGCTGAAGTCGGAGCCAATTCTGCCACAGACTGTGATCCTAACTCTTCCTATGATCAAAGTTCTTCGCATGCCTACTACAACTATGGCTGCTCCACTAGTACGCTCGCAGTGAGCCCAACTCAGTCTCGAACGTCCCACATGTCTGGGACGACGATGCCGCTAAGCGCAGGAGCTTTACTTTCGCAGAGCAACACCAGCCAAAATCTACCGTCGCCGCCTGCAGAACCTAAAAGCACACCGAGGTTCGCCAAATGTGAGGGCAGTGAACGACGCTCCATGAAAATGAGTAAAATTAAACTGAGTCCTGTAGAAAGAGCGGCAGCGGCGAGGAGACCGAACTCGCCAGACAGCCCGTCAGATGCTACCGTGGTGTCTAACGTCACAATGGCAACTAATTTGAGCTGTGGCACTCTAACATCTGATATCTGAATATTGCCCTTGGCTTCAATATGGTATTGAAACAATGAACATGAAGTTCTGGTGAAGGTGATGACAGAAAAGAAGTCGGTGAATGAATGAGTGCTGAAATGTTACTTTGGGTAGCTAATTTTTTATCTCGAACCTGGAAAACGGCTTTAGAAACTGACAAATTTTCCCGCAAGGTGAGCAATTCTGCTGGGTAAAACGTACTGGGTAAAACCATTCGAAAGAATCACTGGTTCTCAAAGTACATTTGAAAATTAAAAACTCAAGTTTGTGCTTCATTGTGCAGTGAATTTGATATGACTATTCACAGTATCATGAATAAATTCGATGTCTGCGTCACAGTTGAAGGATGAAATCGTAGTAATATCATTTGGATACGTCTCCTTTATAACGGAGCGAAAAGAAATCACACTTCTTTAACGCATTTCATTTCCATGTCATAAGTCTTGAATGAATCCAAGTTCAGTAAAGTGGGTGCCAAGGTAGTTAAAGAATCAGTGAGTGAAAATGTTTGAGAAGCTCCTGATCTTCAGTACGTCAGGTAGTACAGAATTCGCGGTCCTTTCCTTCTAGTTCGAATTATTTATTACGTTTGTCCATACAGTTGAGACAATAAATCAAGTGCAATTACTAGTAGGTAGATAATGCACTGTTTGTTATTCGTTATCGTTTTCAAACGTACGTTACCAGATTTTACTGAAAGAAAGTATGTATGGTAATTTTATGACGTTCCAGTGTCAGATATTCGGATGCAACTCCACTTCTCCTGCTGATCTACTAATCAGTAAGAGAAATAGAGAAACGTTGCTTTGGGTCACGTGTTTTACGCCGATGGACTACTGATAAGGATAATTGACTATATTTTAGCCTTCACAGAAGGTGTATGCTGGAGACTCGTAACCCTCGTCATTGTTCCTTGGAAATAGTGAAGTCCCCAGAACATGAACTCTTCAGCTCCAATCGGGACAGTGTGATGTGCATATGCTATGCTTATGGTATTCTCTTTTTTATCTCATTTTGGGAGAGTCAACTAACCGTGCGAATCACATTCCAGACGAATATTTCCATTTCCATTACTGTTTTCTCGTCCTAAGTATTCCGCTGTAATGTATCCTGATGCATCTTGATCAGCGCAGCTTTTAGCTGTTTAGTTATTATGAAAAGAATGTACTGTTATGAATAAATGAATGATTAGGTGCCGAATGTATTACTTCGCTCATGGTGATCTTACCATTCTGTTATTTCTCCGTGTATGTTCACGAGCTCAAAGGTTTTCCCGTCCATAGGTTGTGAACGCTTTTCTGTGTTGAGCGTTATGTGAATAACGCTCTACACAAAGTAGTAGTATCGTATGTGATATGTTATTATTTTTTAAATTGACTCTGAGACTCTGTCTTACCTGATGTTTTTTCAAAATAGAGGATTTTACAGTTATAAAAGCAATTTTTTGGCTTGGTATTTTTGATTTATTCGTCATTCAGAAACACTTTTTCTCGCTAATATTACGTTAAAGAAAATGAATTATAATTTAGGAGTAGGTTAACAAAATTTTCGGACACTCTCCAGAATTCTAAAAGAAATGCATTGGAACTAATTCTTCTAACCTTATATTTTTCTCGACCATTTTCTAAATTTAACCCACAAATGTGCAAGTGCTCTACGATTCTTTCGTGTAGTACATTCGTACGTTAAATTATTCGGATAGCCCTGTTTACCCTTGGTGCTGCTGTTCTCGATTTTTCAGGATAATTTCTCTTTTAGATGTTTTATTGTTTTACTTTGTGATTCTCTTGTATTTACTGATTTAAGGTATTATTTTAAGCTCTTGATATCTTAAAGCAATAATCCGTTGTTTTTAGGCTAGTGTCGTTTCTGTTTGTAAAATCAATGGAAACCTAAAAAATTTTCTCATGGTTTTTACGAGCGAAGGAAACTAAATCTTACCAGACGGTAAGTTTTACATATTGTAAATATACTAAACGAGAATTGAAAGAATTTATAATCTTTAATCATGTAGTTGAAATTAACGGCTCAATGATTTGTTACGTTATAAATTTCATATGAATGTTCCAAAGTATATTACGAAAGTCATTTACTGAGAATACAACCAGTTTATTCCACGACTTATATTTGTAACATCTCCAGGGTAACAGCAAAGAGAGGTGAACGCTGTTTATTAGTCGGATTATTTTTTACAATTCTTTGATAGAAAGCCTGAGTCGTAATTTCAATGGTTAATTTTTCATCCATAAAATTATACATATATATATCTAACGTTTATTGAAAAGTGTGTAACATTCCCCCAAAATTCAGGACGCAGTGCCTACAGATGAAATTTATTTTTACGTAATACAATGGCCTTTAGTATCATCATGCTACCCTGGGAGAGTTGCAGCCATGAATCTATCCATTCTTTCTCAAAAATTGAAATGAAAAAATTGTAGTTTTAAAATGTGCGTCGTGGATCTAAAGAACGACGAAATTCTTGAATGTAAAATGTACATTTATGATTAAGTGATTCTGTCTGAGTTTAACATCGGAACAAAGAGCCGAATCTTTGTCTCCAGACGAACTTGTTAGTCTTAACTGAAAACTTTCGTTGACATTCTCTGCGATTCATTTTTGTAGTACAACAATTCAATATTTTGTTAGGTAATTCTACGGCCGATATCAGACGTGTTTTCCCTAAGAGTGAGAGTCCAGCGTAAGATTTTAATGCCAGCATGCCAGGGAAACGGCAGTTGAAACTGTTTGGGAAGAACGTATCGTGAAACATTGTATTACCAGATAGAAGAGCAAATGATTTGCTAATAAAGTACATTTGAAAGTCGGATACTTTCGTGCGACTATAATTAATAATTTTCAGTGCATGCATTGTGTGGTGCGAACAGTTATTCCTTAAAACTAATATCCAAACAATATGTCCCATCAAATGAAAGAAAACGCTAGCTGTGTTGATGCTCGGAGAATTTTTAATTGGATAAGTGTGTGGAAAACGTTTGCGATTTTCGTGAAGTCTAAAAGTTGACCTTAGCTGGGGACTACTATGCGTTATATGAATGTTAATATTCAAGCCTCTTTATAGCTGTACCCTGAACTCAAGTCTTCCATCATTCCTGTGCAGTTGCTGAATCTTTGCATCGAATTTTCAAACGAATAACAGAAGCTTAGCCAATCGCCTAAGCTGAGTCACTGTATATGTTGTTCACATACTGATTTCTGATGCAATAATACCTATTTTTAGAAATAGATTTATACAATATATTGACTTACCTTCGGTGTAGATTGAGGGCAATTTGAATCAGGATGGTGGGGATGGTCGGCCATATTCAAGCAGATGCTGTTCTTCGTGTGTAGAAAAATTTACGGCAGACCAATTTATGTTCAGAAATACTTGTATTTCAACAAGCGATTGCTAAAACTTCACTCATTTTACTACATGTAATGGGAAGTGCTACACTTGGAATTTTTAAATGTTCTTACCATATCAACAACTTGTGGGTGAAGCATTTAATGACAAGCCAACGATCGAGGACTTTCTAACTGTATAGCTGAATGTTGATTCGACAGTAAGACGCAGCATTCCTAGCTCGTCATTAACGTGCGTAGCTTATAGTAATAACCGATACCGTCCAGATCAAATCTTGTTGTACTAGCTCGTAAATAAACAAGTTGTGTAGTGGCATAGAATGCATTTTTGTGCAGCTAGAGCTGCAGAGTAGATTTTTACCGTATTAGCCGGTGTGTTTGACGTAGTACCGCAAACGACGCATTCCCATTTTACAATATATTGCGAAAAAATGCGTTTCACCCGGAGGTTAGTAACTTTTCATTAGTGAAAGAAAAGTATGAGTAATAAGAGCTGCAGAGCCAGCCTCTACGTCTTCTACACCGGCAAATGCGATCCTTGCTTTTAGACTATGTTGTTGCGATTGCTGTGAGTAGTCGCACATAATCATTTTCTACATTTAAGGAATTCATTACTTGAAATGTAAATGTAATCGACGTCACTGATTCTGATGATTGATGAGCGAGTTCATAAACATTACAGGCCTGTTCAAAGTCCAGACATGCGCTCAAATGGCGCCTTTAAATGCTCACGTACTATGTGTTGAACACGTCAGCATGCTGATTGTACCTGTGATCATCAGTGTATCTTGGAAAATAAGCTTTTCAGTGATATTGCAAGCTATTTGCAACAGAATCAGGAAGGTCTTTGTAGGGATCTTTTATAGACGTGAATTGTTGATGGCTACACTTCACCGTGCCTTATTTTCTGTTCCTTTCGTATGAGGAAGCCTGTCGGTACTGTTTCTCCGCAGCCATTCTCGTATTCGAGTCCTTTTGTTGCCGTTTCCCTTTACGCATTTTGCCATTTTATATTTTGGAGATGCTTACGCTACTTCTTTCTTCCATCCATCGTGGTTGCTGTTCGAAACATTGAAATTCCGTACCCAAGTTGTCTCGAACAAAATTTTCAAGTGTGACAATTGCTATACCTGACAGGGAGCTGTGACACAGCGATTGAAGCCTTGACTTCTGAATAATATTTTTCCTGTGTTTGCGTTCACTAAGAATTCGCAACATTCGCAGGATTTCAACATTTAATCCAATCGCTTACCGAATTGCCCTACGAGCACCGCTTTAGGGTTGCTCTAGACGAGCATTCGCTGTTTTCACCAGTCTTAATTTTCGAATTCCATTTACTTTCACGGTTAACTCCGCACACGTTTATGCTCTACTACTTTCAGTTTGTTTAGCTCGTTTGAGATGCTCGCGAATCTTCTGTAAAATCCTTTGTTAATGACTTGTGTTGAAAGTTGAAGCCATATTTAACTTGGTCTGTTCTGTGTCTAAAATTTTAGCTCAATATTGTGCAATAATAAGAATCTAAGGTGAAACTGCTATAGCTGGACAATCGTCTCATGTGATTTAGAGTTTACTTCACCGAGAAGCTCTTATTTTAGCGTTTTGAGCTCAACAAAAGTCATCCTCCAATGAAGAGTAGCTAGTTTGTAAAACTATCTAGACTTCAAGCCTTGAATTTTAAACTGTATAGTAACTAGTACACTTCGGTTGTGCGAGTATAGTGGCGCTGAAAAATATTTTATCTGTGTGCATGATGATAGAGCGGTATTAGCTATTCGGTTGTACAAGTTTTCTGTCTTGGGATCCATCTACTTCGTAAATAGTTAGTTAATCCGCTGCTTGGTGATACATATAAAGGGTAGTGTTATGTTTTGTAATGTTCTGTTGAGTAATTCAAATTTCAAGATAATAGACCAGGGACCCAGTTCTAGTTGTAAATTAACATGCTGGGCTGTTTTTGTGATAAATGCAAGGCAACCGGAACAGGACAGCCTTACATGGCCCATGAAAACAGTTTTGTATCGCTCACTCGACGCGCCAGTTGTGACTAGGTTTTAAGGGGTGATCTGGTGTGCAGCACAGCCCGCTTTATGATAGTGTTACCAGATCCCAGTTTTCACGATATCTTTATGTGGTGATTTGGTGTGCAGCACAACCCGCTTCATGATGGTGTTACCAGATCCCGGTTCTCACGATATCTTTATGTGATCTGGTGTGCATCTCAACCCGCTTCATGATAGCGTTACCAGATCCCAGTTCTCACGATATCTTTATATGGTGATCTGGTGTGCAGCACAGCCCACTTTATGATGGTGTTACCAGATCCATGTTCTCGCGATACTTTTAGTTTTGCTAGATAGCGTTCCTATGCGTGTGCCTATATTTGGTTCTTTCATTATTACTATACAGGGGCCTTTAGTCGCAGTGCTTATCGTGACAGAAACCTTCAGTTTAGATTATTTTGAATGGATGCTTTGTAACACAGTTGTAAATAATTGTAAATTAGTTTGAGCTGGAATTTGATTATTAATGCGTGTAAAGTCAAAATGTATAGGTATTTTCCTAGATTTACGAAAGGTTATATCACTTAATGATAACCATTGATTGATTCTTACTTGCAGAATAGTAGGGGCTTTTCTCTTTTTCGTTTATACTGCACGTATGCACTAAGATGCAATTAAGTTACTTTGCCTAAAATATATTTTTAATGCGAGAATGTGTATTCGGTTCGTATTAGGCATTTGAAACTCCAGGTACATTTTAATGTTCGCTTTGACCTGCAGATGTCTCACTGAACCTGTCTCGTGTAGTTCTCGGAAATGTGTTTAGATCCTAAAATGCTGGGTTACGTCGTCGTCGTCATCATCTTGTAGGGTTTGACGTCTCCCTTCAGCTCAAGTATCTCTCGTGAGGATTTTAATTTTGTGGGACCACGTTTCTGCAGTCTCATTGTTCCCCTTATGGGTATTACGAGTGCGTCCGGTTTTTGTCGTCTTATGAACATCGTGCGCAAATTCTTGGTTATGTGAGTTATCTTTGAGGTCTCGCTGTACCTATGTCAGTCGAACGACTGTGAAAAGAAAATCCAAACTTGTTCCGTAGCAATTCTGTGCGGTAAATTCTCACGTGGTACTCTCATTATACATGTACATAGCATTATACGGCTCGTATAATGAACTCTATCTTTGTGAGGTTCAAAAATTATAGAGCTTAGCCTCTTCTGTTCAAAAGTCTAATGGTGGCCGTCACTTTGATAGCTTAAAAAAACACGTTGCACGTAGTATTTTTAAGAGATCCTAAGCGTTTTGGTCTCGCGTTGTCTCTATTATCAGAAAGGCTGACACGCTCGCAGTCAGAACCCAGGGTCAGGGAAAGAAGTGGGGATATGTTTTGTCAGTGCTCCAGCCGACTGTCCGTGAAAGCGGGTAGAGGAAGACACCCATTGTCAGGGTGCCCGTTACATAAACGAGTTCTTAATGTCAACAATTTATTGAAAGTTCTAATCCATGAATCGAAAACCTCTTCGGAAGAAGTAAGTTTTCTTTAATAAACGGTCGAGGTGATTTTGTGTTGTATTACCCAGCTATCACAAAATTACTAGACAGAACAAACTGCATGTAATAGCCCCTTCGCATGTGTTCGAGTTCAGTAAATTAGTCAATTAGCTTGCCGATTGTAGACATCGCACCTACAGCGGTTCCGAATTCATCAAAATCTTGTCGGCCCAAGACAAACCCAAATATTTTTTACTGTTCAAATGCTTCTCACTCTCGTTAACAGATGCACCCTTCCAACTCAACATTTACAAAAACTTTGCAGATTAGAGTAGAAAACTGGACTGGTAATCTATTGTCCATACAGTACCTATGCATCTAGATTAGGCAATGGACCTAGTGAAGAGGCTCTAGCAGTTGGCATAAACTTCACAGCAATTCCTGTAGTTTTCTTGCAATCATTGTAAGAGAGGTACACACAGGTGGCTCTATCACGATACTCGCCATCGGTCAAAATTCGCTAGCCTCGGTACCACTGTCGCCAATCGTTCACGAGAAGATGTAAAGCTCCCAAATACAAAGCCCGTGATGCAGGCTAATTCCCAATAACATTTTATGATAACTTCACATGAGCAAAGCGCCCCATTTTTGTAAACGTTCAATTGCCCAATATTAATTTCAACATCATGAAGAGAATAAATTTAGGGAAAGAAGAAAAAGATAATATACACATTGAGCAGCGTCGCTTTATGCTGGAACTTCATAAGTGCTGCTAGCAGCCTTCATGTTATTCAGTTTAGTGAGGACTTTGAGACCTTTACCTGGACCACAAATGTAGGTAATTGGAAACCCAACGCCTGACCTGCGCGTGTAAAGCTTGGCGAGCAGCTGCTGCCATTTGATGGGCGAGTACAGCTGTTGGGGCAGTTTTCTGGGCACGTGCTCCGGTCGTACGTAGTACCCCAAGCCTGCGGACGATATGACGGGCACCACAGGCTCCCGGATGGTCACAGTCTCCAGAAACTGAAACAATATACGAAGAGATGTACAGGGGACAAGTTATAAAGTTCTTTGCCTCGTGCACTTAAATATCGTGTGTAGCATCGTAAAACTCAGTAACAAATGAATACGTCAATCTTGGCAGTCATACTCGTATGCACTGAATATATTATATCATACGTGAAAAGTTCCCTGTAGCGAAGCCACGATGGCCATTGGGGCCGATGCCTATACCCGGTTTCTATAGCAGTAAGCTGAACAGGCGATGCATCACCCCCTGGACAGGATGCTAGTCAGACCGTGCAGGTGTAGGACCGTCATTATGACCGTTGAGGTCGGTCAGCCACCAGGAGCCACCGCCCTGACGGCATTGTGGTCCCCGTGCACGCTAGGAGCTCCACTAGGGTAGGCAGGCAACCGCTCCCATGCAAGATGCCGATCATAGTCGGCATCGTCAAGTCTCGTCATCTACTTAACACTAGGGACTCTCGCGTTGACCCTCGTCGCGGATGGTCGATTGAA
>VOMN01110330.1:0-15395 GCA_014899125.1 Orchestia grillus
AAACAAGGGTTATCCCAGAGAACACGTCGCAGGGACTCTGAATCAGACCCTGACGCCTGCCACGCAAATAACATGCTTTTCGCTGCATAATGACATGCTTCTCGACGGCCATTCCAGGCTGGCGCTCTCTCGGGCCTGGAACTCTTGCCTTCATGCCGTGGAGGGAAAGAAGTACAATTTATGCAACGAAATGGCATTATTTATGAAACGCTTAGAAATTCTTTAAGGCGTCCACCAATTTTACACGCGAATATACGAGCCTTTTTATTCTGCCGAGAATTGAGCGTCAGTTTATTCGGAGCGTGCGGGTGCTGTACCAGACGCGTCTCGTGCGCCTCACTCGATGGTGATCATAAGGTCAGCGTTAAAATATAATACTGCACACCATAAAGTGACCATAGAGCATTGCACAATAATGATCATAAAGTTAAAACAT
The DNA here is from genome assembly GCA_014899125.1 of Orchestia grillus. Classification (NCBI taxonomy): domain Eukaryota; kingdom Metazoa; phylum Arthropoda; class Malacostraca; order Amphipoda; family Talitridae; genus Orchestia; species Orchestia grillus. Next base: position 437 of record VOMN01110330.1, read on the forward strand.
AATATTGCACACTTATGATCATAAAGTCACATTATAATACTGCAAAATAATGATCATAAAGTTACAATATAATATTGTACAATAATGATCATAAAGCCACAATATAATACTGAACAATAATGATCACAAGATTTCAGTATAACATTGCACCAGAATGATCATAAGGTCCGCGTTGCAGTATAACATTTCTAGACCACCAGGTGCACGTCTCGCAAGGGCTGGTCTTTGATTGTTAAATTCAGTATATTTCAACTCTTCGATTGCTAAGTTCAATATATCTCAACTCTTGGATTTTAAAGTTCAATATATTTCAACTCTTTGATTGTTAAGTTCAATATATTTCAACTCTTTGATTGCTAAATTCAATATATTTCAANTATTTCAACTCTTTGATTGCCAAGTTCAATATATTTCAACTCTTTGATTGCCAAGCTCAACACATTTCAACGCTGCATTACGGTCCAGCGCTACAGAGCTCTTTATGAAGCACCCACAACCGCGGCGCGTGCGTTGGTCAGGTTGGTGTACGAGCGAACGTGCGGGCACTTATTTCTAAAATGATTTGTTTGTTTGTTGCTCCCTTGATGGTTCTCTTACGCTCTCCTGACGTTGGCTCGCTGCTTATTTGATGCTGGTCTGATGTTTATTGCATCCTTATTTTGAACTTATCTAATGTTTACTTGATTCTTATCTGCTGCTTGTCTGAGGTCTATTTGATGCTTATTTGATGCTTGTCCGATAATTATATAATGATTCTCTGATGCCGGTCAATGTTTGCTTGGTACTTGCTTGATGCCTACTTGATGCTTACATTTGATGTTTCTTTGATGTTTTTTATGCTTATTCGACGTTTACTTGACGCTCACTTTCATTTGCTCAGTTTGCTCTTCCGATGCCGCGATATGGAAGGAGAAACTTTCTGTGGCATCGGGAACGTTTTGATGTTGCTCTGATGATAAGTTAATGGTGAGTTTTGATGGTGAGTTGACGGTGTATTGATGTTGTTTTGACAATGTGTTGATGCTGTTTCCATGGTGGGTTGATGGTGAGTTTTGATAGTAAGTTGATGGTGAGTTGATGTTGTTTTGATAGTGAGTTGATGGTGAGTTTTGATGGTGATTTAATAGTGAGTTTCGATGGCGAGTTGATGGAGAGTTTTGATGGTGGGTTAACGGTGCGTTGAAGTTGTTATGATGGTGAGTTGATGTTGTTTTGATAATTACGTCCTCATTCTGGTGGCACTGATCACCAAGAAACTTATCACCATCACGATATTCGTCAATATTGACTGACAATTCTGGCACTTGTCTCAATGTATATCAAGAGTATGGCACCAATATGACACCGTGACGGCACTAACATGGCACTAATGTGACACCAATATGGCATCAATATGGCACCAATATAGCATCAATATGGCACCAATATGGCACCAATATGGCACCGTGACGTCACCAATATGGCACCGTGACGGCCTTCACGGCACCGCATAAAAGTAGGGTGCAAAATGCATTCTCTCGAAAAGTTTCACCAAACGTACATCAATAAAAGTTCGTCACCAGACGATCATCATCAAAAGTTCATCCCCAACAGTTCAACACTAAAAAGTTCATCGCCAAAAGTTCATCACGAACAGTTCATCCCAACAGTTCATCATTAAAAGTTTATCACCAAAAGTTCATTACCAACCGTTCATCACCCAAAGTTCATCACTAAACGTTCATCATATGTCACGAGGAGTGAACTGACCTTTTCACTCTCGGAATCATCTCAGAAGTCTTAGACCTTCTGGCGAACATTTCTTCATTAAATGTTTCTTCAGTAAGTCCTTCTTTATTAAGTATCTGTGGGCTCCATGGCGTACTGGTTAGCGTGATGGCCTCGCAGCCGGGACGTTCAGGGTTCGAATACCGGCTCAGTTGAGGCATTTCACGTAAACAGGGAGTTCTTCCTTTGGAAAAGGAAGCTTAAACCACCCATTCCTCACACCCCTCACCACACCAGTAGTTGTAAGGCATTGAAAACCCAATGGTAAAACGTGTTGGAATTAATGAAGGCTCTTTCTAAATGTTTCTTCATTAAGTACTATTTTATTAAATATTTTTTCATTGCTTCTTTTTCAAGAATATCTTCGTGAAGTTTTACCTTACTAAATATTTCTTCAACACCATCGTTAAGTATTACTTCGTTGCGCATACAGACACATACACACACACACAAAGAGACAGAGCTTAAAAATGTAAAACACCGAAAATTCAAATTCGCTCGTATAAAAAAAAGAAAGAAGTTTATACGCAATTAACAGACTCTTTAAATTCAAACCACGTATTATAGCTTCGTGCAGAGTAGGTCATGAAAGTCATGATTTATTCAAGATGAGAGACTCACAGGTGGGAATATGATGCATAATCTAACTACCTTTGACTCGCTGAAAATCGATGTGAAACGTCACACCGTTATTCAGAAACGTGCAATTCGTTTGTGAATGAAAATTTTGTTTACGAATACGTTTACGATTCTCTTCAGAGCAAGGCACGAATTTGATTTATCACTGCTCTAGTTTTAAGGTTCGTAGTGATCAAATGATGGATAAAATCTTTTTTCAAAATTGTATCCCTTGAATTTAATGTGAATTGGATTCATTTGTAAGTTATTTGGTTCCAAAATATTTATTTCAGATGAAATAAGTAGGAAACCCAAATAACGAAAGGCAAATACATTCAATTACTGAAATGTAATCTTATAGAATCAATTATGATGCATCAGACCTTCACATTTCTTCCAGCCATTCAAGATACCCTCATTTCGCCTAGCATATTATTACTGAGTTACAACAGTGCCCAGGGTTAGCACCATAATTTCTGGGTTAGAACCATAATTTCTGGGTTAGAACCATAATTCCTGGGTTAAAACCATGATTCCTGGGTTAAAACCATAATTCCTGGGTTAAAACTGTAATTCCTGGGTTAAAATCAAAATTCCTGGGTTAAAACCATAATTCCTGGGTTAAAACCATAATTCCTGGATTAAAACCATTACTCCTGGATTAAAACCATAATTCTTTTAAGTCAAACCATGATTAAAACCATAATTCCAGGGTTTCAATGTAAAAATCACAATTCCTTGGCAAAAACCATCGTGTCCCATTTATATGTGACTAAACAAAAGAAAAAAATGAATAGTGGAGATTTTACTTCTGAGGTTAGGTCAATGAAAGGTGAAGTTCGTCACTCATCAATTTATTACCAGCAATGGGCAAAATAAAAGTATGATGTAAAAGCGAAGCTTTATATGAATAATATTTTTTCTGTTGTTTTGCAATAGTGTTGCTTCGGCGAAAACTTTCATAACAACTAACTGAATGGAAAATGGCATTACGAAGAATGCCGATTACATTACATACATAGTGTACTCGCATTACATAGTGCTCTCGCATTACATAGTGCAATCGCATTAAATAGTGCAATCTCATTACACAGTGCTCTCGCATTACATAGTGCATTCGCATTAAATAGTGCAATCTCATTACATAGTGCACTCGCATTACATAGTGCAATCTCATTACATAGTGCAATCTCATTACATAGTGCACGCGCATTACATAGTGCACGCGCATTACATAGTGAACGCGCATTACATAGTGCACTCGCCGAGCACACTTACCCACCCTATGACGGGCTCTCTCCCCTCAGCCCTATCTGTGACGACGTATAAAATTCGTAATCTTCATGATTACGTAATGACAAATTTATCTCTTGTCTTAGCCGCTTTGTACCTATTGTATGAATAGGTGTATTCTTTTTAAATAGTTTTACACATTCCGTGGGACATGATATGATTAAAAATTTTCTAAACTTTTAAGTTGTTCAGAGTGCATTTCACGTGCATTATATTTTTGGGGTAAAAGACCATCGTCCCCTTTTTACATGTTTCGCATAGCGCATTAACAATACAAAATTTTCAACGTATGAATTACGAGCTCAGGCTCTTCTTAGAATAAACTAAATGTATAACATTCGGGACGTACAGTGACGTAAAGGCTATGTTGAATAGTTGGAAGGTAATTGAGTGGTATACATAACCAATTAGTAGGCTATCACTCTTGACGACAGAGATTTTTAAGACGCAATGTGATGCATACCAACGTATTCAACGTAACTTTTAATATACCGCAAATAGCCCCTCTCAATACGTATGTATATTACATTTAGCTCTTAACACATTCAAATTAACAAGCCTTAAGTTGATTATCAACTCGGATTGAAAGTTGACTGTTATACGTAGTCCGTATGTAAACGGTATATCTTTTAAGTTCGATGAGACGTTAAAAACGCATTTCAATATACACCAACACACTGAACGTAAATTTCAATATACGGCAGATTGCAGTAACTTTCCAACGTATGTTCTGCATCCTTTAATTACATCCAAATTAGCCAACATACACACCATGTCTCGCAAAGTGGAACATATGAGCGATCAAATTTAAGAGACTTGGTCTAAGCGGTTGACTCTCGCACACCAAGCACCCAGCCATGGCCCCCCTGACCTCATAGCTTATGATAACCTAATATTTTCATGGTACCTGAGCTGCAGTTCAAGTGCGTGCCCATGGTTTCTTATCACGCCTTAAATTTCCCTCATTATTTTAGTGGCAAGGCAGCCGCGGGGTCACGCCATTAGTTTATAATAAAGGGCGCGTTAGGCAACAAAAATAATCCTGGAGGAGGCCGTGCTCTTTTCAAGGAGACGATTTTACGGTAATGTTCTTCTTAAATCAGAGGCCGTGGGTGGGTCTCGGGGCAGGAGGTGGGGCTTCCCTGGACTTGAGTGGTGCGGTTTGAGTGGGGTCTTACAATACTTGAGTGTTGCGGTTAGTATGGTCTTATTCAACTTGAGTGGTGCGGTTAGAGTAGGGGCTTACATGACTTGAGTGGTGCGGTTAGAGTGGGATCTAACATGACTTGAGTGGTGCTGTTAGTATGATCTTATTAAACTTGAGTGGTGAAGTTTGAGTGGGGTCTAACATGCCTTGAGTGTTCCGGTTAGTGCGGTCTTGTCAAACTTGAGTGATGCGGTTAGAGTGGGGCCTGGATCTTTACAATATATGTTGAAATTAGAGTATGTGAAATCAGAATGGGGTTCCATCAAACTCGAAATAGTCGAATAAATTGGAGCTTCAACGAGGGCGAACCGACATTAGCATTTTTTTAAATATTCGAGTGAACAGCTGACATTCCGGCATACTAGTCTATTCATGCATGCTAATGAAAACTCGTACATGAAGCGAGTCGCCAAATTATGCCTCGCTTTTTCGCAATGCGCGCGAATGCGAGCACACAGCAACCACACTTCGCAGGCTCGAGGAAATGCCCCCGTGTGAGTGGCGCTTACGAGTGGTGGCAATTCTGCCGCCCAATTTCTCATCACCATCGGCAGGGAGTGGCCATTTGGGGTCCTTGCCACTCTCTACAGCTCCCTGTTACTCTCTGCAGCTTCCTGCCACTCTCTGCGGCTCCTTGCTACTCTCTGCAGCTCCTTGCTACTCTTTGCAACTCCCTGCCACTCACTGCGGCTCCTTGCCACTCCCTGCGGCTCCCAGCCACACTTTGCCACCAAATTATCATTCTTTTCCATTTTCTGATACTATTTTCTGCTTTTTGCTGCTGTTTTTATAGTTTGGGCCACTTTTTGTCGTTTTCTGTCGTGCTATTGCCCCTCACTGCAGTGTTGTTGCCACCCACTGCAATGTTGTTGCCACTCACTGCAGCGTTGTTGCCACTCACTGCAGTGTTGTTGCCACTCACGGCTCCACTCGCTTCACCTGAACAAAAAAACGTCGTAAATTAATAGCATTTTTCCCACAATTTGGAAATAGTTTTTACTTACTTATAAACTTTCGTGCTATTCAAAAACCATATTTTGCTCCAAATCTCCGTCTGTGAACGCGATTTGAAATCCGAGAATTCTATCTTTTCTTTCCTTCGTAGAAAATGGCAACGATTATTAATTTAATGTTCTCTTATTTCGAATTAATTTCGATGTCGATGCTCCCCTGTGAGAATATTAGCCAATAATGGTATTTGGATGCCGTGCGGTGGCCGGGAGGGCTTTGTTCACTTCCGAGTGCGTGAATTTTGATAAGTCCGTGAAAGCTTGTAAAAAAATCACAATGTTATTCCACTTTTTCAACTTTTTTGCAGCCCCTTCGATGATTATCAACTATCCTGCGGCGATATCGGCTTTTGGGCGGCCGTAATTACGTAGATGAATATAGATAATCATATGTAGATGCTTCGACAGATGAGGTTAACTCGAATGTAGGTGGGGTCAAAAGTAATAGAAAAAATTTACTCGGTGTTCTAGTACCTTGATACTGTTAGTTCACCTCAGCTCTAACTTGGCCTTCGGGACTTCTATCTCTCGTGCCCCTTTACTTTCTTTCATTTTCATGCCTTCTTAGTATTTTTTAATATTTCCTTTCTCTTCTTTTATACCTTGCTGTTTCTATATACAGGGAATCCTACGTGGAAACACACCTCCGAGTGGATTCTACGTTTTCTAAATTCCATACTTAACGGTCCCTTCTTTTTGCTCTCTTTTCACCGCATTTCAGGTGGAAGCAGAGCTTTGAGCTGGCGAACAATCAATCGATCAATCACGCGGTGCTTCCTCGCGACGGGTGAAAAATTCGCGTAGGAAAAGCGCGACTAGAAATTAGGAAATAGGGAATCCTCAATCTCTGCAGTCAGCCCTATTTTTACTTCACTGATTTTCACCTATTGTAGAGGACTTTGGAGAGCGACACCTGCGATAGTCAAGTGATTGCTCTAAGCGCATTAAATTATCTCTCGACATTCAGGCGTCATTCGCCGTAATTCGTTGGTAAATTAGTGCATAATTACGCATAGATGTTTTTCATGAGTACAAGTAATCCCATATGGATGCATCGAATCTGATACAACAGGTTATTGTTAGTTAATTAAGACAGCCCGTGATACCGAAGGACAGAAGTATTCGATGTTCATGTTTAATTCAACAGTTATTCTCAATTCATACAAAAAACCGCGGGTACTCGGAGTAAGTTAAATTGTCGTTTGAAACACCGTCGACTTACGCGAGATGAGTCACAGTTAGCACACTCAGTTTTAATCGGACTGTCAAGCGACTCAGTCTAGGAAGGTATGATACAATTATGGCGTACGTTTGCATGTCGTTTGTGTGAAAATCATATGACGCAAACATATACAGGGAAGTGTATCAAAAATACGCCATATTTTGTCGTAGTCATGACTGTATACTCAATAGTGATCATAAGACCCACAAAATAATGATTAATTCAGCGCGATTGATACAAGTTTAAATTAGGCTGGTTTAAACTCAACATTAACTTTAAACTTTATTGAAACCCTAAGCGTTCTTTGACCTTAAACTTTATTTATTGCTAGTATTGCTTTTGCATTCTTTTACCGGACTCAAATTTCCACAAATGTTACGCTAACGTACGCATGCAAAAGCTTTTTATTGTTTTTAGTCATTACCTTTTCCAAATATCCAGCAGTCCTATAATACGAAAACATTGCATGTAAAACTATGAAAAACTCGTCACAGAGAGAAAAAGTGCTAGAGGTACGCGTGGAGAGTTTGTGTCCAATGTGTGTATATTTCGGTGCGAGTATTTCCCCCAGCAGCGGTTGGGGAAGGTAGATTTCACCCAGCAACGGTGGGGAAAAGTGGATTTTACCCAGCAACGACAGAGGATGGTAGATTTCACCCAGCAACGGTAGGGGAAGGTAGATTTCACCCAGCAACAGTAGGGGAAGGTAGATTTCACCCAGCAACGGTAGAAGACGGAAAATTTCACCCAGCAACGGTAGAGGAGGGTAGATTTCTCATTGCAATGGTTGAGATGGTAGATTTCGCATAGCATTGGTAGAGATGGTAGATATCACATAGCAATGGTAGAGATGGTAGATTTTACATTGCAATGGTAGAGATGGTAGACTTCACATAGCAATAGTAGAGATGGTAGATTTCACGTAGCAATGGTAGAGATGGTAGATTTCACATAGTAATGGTAGAGATGGTAGATTTCACATAGTAATGGTAGAGATGGTAGATTTACGGCAAACGGAATCTGATGACATAACAAGGCACGACGGTGACTCTCCGCCCGAGGTGCGCTTGTTTTAAGTGCCATTCGATTTAGGTCCCAAATTTCGAGCAGCTGAAGCTAAAAACTTTAAACGCAAATGATATGCGCTATAAAATAGTACGTCTTACGTCAACCCTCGTCTGTATCCGTACTTTATTTGCAGTGCAGTAATCGGTGTAGCAGCATCAGTGGCCTCTATACACAAGGGTGAGAATGGGGTGTCTCGTGAAAGGAAGAAGAAAGAAAAGAGACCAATGAAGGAAAGCGATATAAACATTCAAGTGTTTCAAGAGCAATTGTGAGAGGTTTTAAATAAAAAGAACGATATTTATGAATTTATTTTTCATTATCCGTGATGCTTCTTTTACAACAGGACGTCTATTTGACAAGTGTGATTGAAAATGATTAGTATTATAGGTGCCTTAGTTTCATATCACTAGCATCCCCATGCCGTAAGGCATGGTAGCCAATTTCATGTGAAATTATCAAATTTTTTGTATTTAAGATACAAAACTGACTTTGCCTTCACTGACTCCGTCTCGCTGATCAGGAATCTAGAGGTCCTGGACGCGGGAATTTGCTCCTATTTAATTTCTTCGGTACATAAATAAGTCGCTACATACATAAGAAATATCTAAACTATGAGTACTTTTATATTATAGATAATATATTATATCATCTATATTTATTTTTATCTATAGTATTTATTTATATTTATTTTTTTATAGTATCTATAGTGTTTTTATATTATAGATAATATATAAAATACTAAAATTCTGATCATCTCACTTGCTTCCTTACTTTCTTGCTTGTTTGCAACCGTGCACACTCTTCCGTTATAACACAGGGCAAAAATTCAAAGCTCATCTCTCAGTAAGGAAGTAAGGATTTTCCATCGTATCATAGCTACGGTTCACTGGGACTAAAGTGAACGAATTACTTCCTCTGGTTTTGGGTATTTGTTCAGAAGTAAAGAATGAATTTTTGAGAAGTTCAAACGAGGCTTTAAAATAGCGACTCAACGGGTTACGGGTTATCTATTACATAATATGTATACAAATCAAACGTAATATGAATTTGAGTAGAATTTTACTGATCATAAAATCTTACGTTCGAGCCTGGAGTGTTGGATGACATCTACGAGCAGCGACTCTTGACCTCGAAGACGTCAGCAGTAATTCGGATGCCACGTCCCAGGGAGCACTGGTGTGCCGCCTTCAGAGGCATGTCGTGTTTGGTCTCCCTTTCCCAAGGGAAGAACTACGCCCCGGGCGTCGAACCGGGGGCCTCCTAACTAGGAGGCAGCCACGGTCTCCCCCACGCATGGCCGTTCAGATGATTTAGTATTTTTGGACCATTTTCGACTGATGTCGTCCTGGCGCTTCCAGGGCGCACTCTGGAAGCAAGGGGGAGGAAAGAGTAAAATGGGGTTAAGTTAATCAGTTAATCAAATTGGGATATTGTGGTTAAATCATCGTAATGTGCGTCACGCGCTTAAACGTGTAATTGTTTGTTTTTTTAACCCACCGTAACGTTTGACAACGCATGCAAGCATGAGACAAGTCGCGATGCACCTAAACGCGTGATGTATCTAAACCCTAACAACGCACCTAAGCGCTGAAAAATGCGTTTAAACGCATGGCAATGCAACTAAACGCGGCAAGCAAGCGGAACTCGAGCGGTGTGTGGCTACACGCCAAGCAACTGACGATGGACGCACATTAGTGCGTCAAAACCCGTAATTTATGCACTCAGGCTCACGAGTATCCGCCTCTCAAATGACCGAGCATAAGTTAACGGCTCCCGATTTTATCGGAGTCTCCACTCATAAGAAATTAGCGGCTCTCAAAGTTATCGGAACCTCCACTGATGAGAAATTAGCGGCTCCTAAAGTTATCAGAGTCTCCACTCATAAGAAATTAATGGCTCCCAAAGTTATCGGAGTCTCCACTCATACGAAATTAGCGGCTCCTAAAGTTATCGGAGTCTTCACTCATAAGAAATTAGCGGCTCCTAAAGTTATCGGAGTCTCAATTCATCAGAAATTAGCGGCTCCTAAAGTTATCAGAGTCTCCACTCATAAGAAATTAGCGGCTCCCAAAGTTATCGGAACCTCCACTGATGAGAAAAATTACACGATGTCCTAATCATGTCGAGCTTCCCGCGTTAAAATGAGTGCGTATCACGAACGAAGCTTTGCTTTTCCGTCGTTTTAGGAACTTTTCAGGAATCGAAGCTCGCCCGGCTAACGATTACGCTCGTAAATCAAAGCGCGCTCGATGAACGATCGCGTCCATAAATCAAAGCACGCGCATGACAAACGATTGTCTTTGTACGTTCCGGTGATTGTACGCGTAATTCATCCATCTCGTGTAGTTTTCTGTTATAGTCTGGCCAGGCGGTGAAAATACTGCGCTTAACGTATCCAGTCTACGGACAGACCACTAATCAGCGATAGTAAAAGCGCAATATGTCTTCATTGCAAGGCCCTTAATAAATTTTAAGGTGTTTTACAAAGCCCCCTTCAGCACATGATTGATAGGGTCAAGACTTACTCGGAGCACTTCAAATGCAAACTTCCTTTGGCAGCTGGCGCTCGACTTGAAACTAGCACTTGGAAGACTGCAAGCCGCACTTCAGATGTTTTATTCATTAAGAACACAGTCAGGTCTAGAGAATGATGAGCTGAGAGCAAGTCTCGCAGCGTGTCTAATCTGCGGAGCACGGTCGCTGGTTCGAATAAAAATCTCAGGGTTCCCCTACACTTTGGGTGCAGTACTTCCAGCTCAGAGGTAAAAGGATGATCAATATTCAGTGAACTACACACGCTCTCCAGTACTGAGATATTCGCGCTTTTGATGTGTGCACAAACCCCGCTAAAAGTGTTGAAATCGCAGCTTTTGCCTGGAACTGTAGAGGCATCACAGCATGAGAGGGAAATGCACGGTTCCCGACGTTCTCATTGGCTGCTCTATTAGCCAGTAAACGGCGAGATAATTGGCACGGAATAGCGACCTAATGGATCACTAAGAGCCACGCTAGTCAGATATTACGGCCTTGTTCTCCGCTTCTTATAAAGCGATACAAATGAGTTATCGGCCTTGCTTCTGCCCGACATTCTATTTAAAACGCGTACTTNTAGAGCGGCTTCAAAAGTCCTTGTACGTCATGGGACTCGAATTCTCCATCTAGAAGAATTTTTATTCCCCAAGAATACATTCTAATTGCATTTTGAACCTTTTGTATTGTGTCATGTATTTTGATATGCGGTAAATTTTAACATAGGATACATATGATGGTGAAATGTCACTGCACACGTAGGCGAAATGTGTGTTTCATTTTTATTCTACGTACGGACTTACGATCCTTTTTTTCTTTTTGTCTGGCCATCAAAGGAACTCCAGCGGGCCGTCGTCGGAAACAGATTGTTGCCAATGCACCGAAAATGAAATTCCTTGAGCAAATTTTCTGTAATCTCTTTCCATAACTCATTTTCAAAATTAGAGGGTGCAGCCATTGACCACGAATCCTCTCAGTATTTAAATGAACCAAGCTTCGGCAATTAACTTCGATTCAAGGACGATGTGTCCACGGAATGGCCGGAGAAGATCCAGCCGTTGCCCAGCCCTGCCCCCGCCCGGGCCCAGCCCTGGCCCAGCACTGGCCCAGCACTGGCCCAGAGCTGGGCTGACATGCCGGGGGGAAGACCATTTTCAGCAGTCTGCAACGTTCTCACACTAGCGTAGACTAACTAAAAGGATTAACAGACTAACTAAAACACTGCGATGTACAGTGTAGAAGAATGTGTCGTTATTTATCATTATACGATAAAGTTGGTCATTGTGCATCAGTGTATTTGACAGTATGAGTCAGTGTGCCTCAATACTCGACAGAATGAATCATTGTGCATAATGCATTAGACAGATTGAGACAGTATGTCTAAACTGTGACAGTACGCGTCACACAGTGCCTAAAGTGACAGTGTGTCAAACAACTATGCCACCGTGGAGTATTTTTAAAAGTGCGTTGGCGTACGCGGCAGTGCGTAAGGACCGCGTGTACAAAGTAGCCAGCGGCATGTAATGCGTAACACAAGATACGTAACGGCTTACAACAACCTTCATAATGAACAGAACAATTATAACTATTTTCCCATTTAAACATCACGCTTCTTAGACACGGCACACACACGAACACACAAACGAGTGCGGTCAAGTGTGTTGTGGAAAATGCATGGTTGAAGCGAATCTTACCTTATTCAAATTTCCAATTCCATAGCCGTCAATTCAGCAAAATTCTCTAAATGTTCCCGAAAAAATTGAACGACGCTCCTCTCGTCGACGTAAGCACCTCGATGTTGGCTGGCCAGAGACTGCCTTGGAAAATTGTTTGCATGTTCCTACGAATAAAATGAAGGCTTACCTCAAACGGAGATTGGGACGCGGTGTTGAGAGTCTCATTGTTGCTTTTTTATATCTTGAGTTGGGGCCTCTGGCTGAACATTTGCATGGAAATTTTGTGCATTGTTTCCCGCTCGGAGATGTGCCCACAGTCTCCCTGCCTCTCACACGACCAACAGCGACTCTTTTTCTCGAAACTAGACCGAGTTTTTGAACGTAAAACTGGCTCGGGCAACATGAGAGATGTTCCATTTGTACGGGTCAGATGACTGAGATTTTTTTCTGAGTTGAGTACAAGAGGGATCTGAAAAATCGGGGAGAATTAGCTTATATTTTGCAGCGTGAATTATGCTGGGGCTCAAATCTTTAACGCCTCAGTACATATATGTTTCCTTTTAATTTCATTACTACACGTATGTTACCTTTCAGTATCCTTAGTACATGTGTGTTTTCACTTTAGCTTCCGTAGTACATATATAACTCACTACTAATGAGCAGCACATATATAAACTATCAAGATAAAATATTAGTTACCCGCAACTAATATGGCGTTGGACCTCCACGAGCAGGAATAATAGCGGTAATCCAGCTAGGCTCTGAGTCTACTCGTGTACTATTGTACACTTGGTTGATTTTAGACCACTGTTGCATCAACTCATCTCGTAGCCACAGTACGTGAACGATCTTCTCGACGCCTAACTTGTCGTTCTAAGTGGTTCCATAAATTTTCTATTTTGTTCATGTCTGGGGACTTAGCTGGCCTATCTAAATCCCAGACAAATCATGAGTGTCTCTCATGCCAATTAATAAGAGTTCTAGCCCCATGCACTCGTCAGTTGTCACCCTCGAGAGGTACTCAAAAAACAAGAAGTGATTAATTTTTTTATCCGGTGAGTTTGTACATATTTTATTAGGTTCCTTAGTACTTATACGTTTCCTTTTTTCCAACTGGAGGCAGCAAGAGAAAACACTCACAAGCATACGCGGTATAAATGTAAGGAAGAACGGGAACTCTACGAGTACAAATGTTCGAAAATGCACGAGAGTTGATTCTCGACCCTGTCTACGAAACGTCAATGCTGAGGGAGAAACTCTAACGTGAGAAATACTTGTCGTTAAAACAAAGTTTTGCTGTGTCTGTACAGGACGAGACAAAAAAAGGAAACCAAATTGACTGTAAGCCTACATTTATCTAGGATTTGTATCATGAATAATAACATTTTTTCTAAAATTTAAGTATAACTTTTACTATAAAAATGTTGGTATTCATCATACAAATCCTAGATAAATGTTGGCTTACAGTCAATTTGGTTTCCTTTTTTTGCGTCACACAGTATATACTGTACCCTCGAACTTGCGACCTTGCGACTTGCGATATCTCCACTTCCTCTCACAGTTCACCAACCTCCTTAGAACTTACGACCTCACTATTTGTATCCCAACTTACGACCTCCCAACTTACGACCTCATGTCTTACGACTACGACCCGACAACATACGACCTCACAACTTATCACCTTAGAACTTAAGATCTTACAACTAACGACCTCACAGCGTACGACCTCAGCATACGACCTCGTCTCATACAACCTCGCAATGTACGACCTTACAACTTACGATCTCACGACTTACGACCCCTCGAGCGCGCCGTTCAGCCTATGTCTCCAGTGAATGCTTGAGTAATCACTCACGATTTTTCAGGCTGCGCTTGACGAGTTATGAGGCCTTGCATCTAGGGTGATGTGGTGGTGCTGAATGTCTGGCGGTGCTGAATGTCTGGTGGTGCTGAATGTCTGGGGGTGCTGAATGTCTGGTGGTGCTGAATGTCTAGTGGTGCTGAATGTCTGGTGGTGCTGAATGTCTGGTGGTCCTGAATGTCTGGTGGTGCTGAATAACTGGGGAGCTGCAGACGTACTGAATACCTAGCAATGTTAAATATCAAGCGGTGCTGTGTATACAGTGATGCTGAATATCAAGTGAGAGCTAAATACCAAGCAGTATTAAATATCACGAGCTATTCAACACCAGAGTAGAGCGGCTGTTCAGTGGAGCCGATCTAACGCTCTATGCGGGGACAGTTGTAAAGCGGTTGTTTACTAGAAACAATCCAACGCTCTATGTGGAGGAGGACTTAAGAGCGGTTGTATGCTTGAACAGATCTAGCGTTCTATGCGCAGGACGACTGCGAAATACTCTGTTCACCACACTCACAGAACGGCACATTTTACTAAAGATTTTACTTTCCTAATGGCCTCAAATTCAGGATACGTACCACATCATCCCCTTAGCTAAGCACATCAACTTCCACCATCCTTACATCCACCATCCCTACATCTACCATCCTTACATCCACCATCCCTATATCCACCATCCCTACATCCACCATCCTTACATCCACCATCCTT
>VOMN01110333.1:0-32946 GCA_014899125.1 Orchestia grillus
GGGCAGGAGACCTGGGGGACGAGGGACGGTCAGGAGCAGTTGCTTGGTCTGCTCAGCGGAGGTGTTAGTGATCAGGACATCTACATCAATAGCGTGATGCGTCATTAATGTGCTCTCATGGACAACTGGTTTCGAGTAATGAGAGAACATTTCAAATCATGTATATATTTTGTCTCTTTTCACGTCTAAGTAAATTTCAGCGCTCAAATCCCTTGTGCTGTCTCTGAGGAGATTTGCTATGAGAAGACACGTGGGGTAGCCCCAAGATTAAAGGAAGGATGGGGGGGGCAAGACTCGCCCTACTCATTTCTATTGAAATCTCCGCGAATCTCGAAGATTTCAACTTTAGTGCTTCTTGATTCTTCTGCACCGTTGTCTGTAGAGGGCAGAGGCATTTGTGTACTCTATTGTTATATTGCACTCTCGCTTTGCATTTCAGCTGCGTTATAATTAGGGAGTTTGACGAGTAAAGATAGCTGTGACGACCAGATGTTGTTGAGCTGTAACAGGGACACTGCCCAAATTTTCACCAGGCTTCTCGAGCATGATGCTAATTTTATCCTTTTGATTGCCCTAGAGGAGCTTAACCATAGAGTGAATTAATTATTTTTAGCACGCGTACTACGTAAACTATCATGATGTACAACAACAAGCGTAAAACAATCAGTCAATGAATGCTTTCATTTTGAATTTAACTCAAATTATTTTTCATTGATGAAAGAAGTGATACAAAATTTTAATATCTGCCTCCGTACGTAAGCTGAAAGGCAAATGCTTGTGAAGAAACAACATAAGCCACCTAATAATTTATTATGCAACAAGCATAGGAGTAACCATTACTTTTTTATCTTTGCAGGTCTGGTTCAAGAACCGTCGGGCCAAATGGCGTAAGGTGAAGCGGGAGGAGCAGCAACGGAGCAGAAGGTTACAGGAGGAGCAGAAACTGCAACTCAGAAACGGAAACCAACCTTCGACCAACCTGAAGGAATCTGTACACTCCAGTGGCAAGCTCTCAATAGAGAGGACGTCTTCCCCACACTCTGATGACCCTGTGCAGACCTCAACCTTGTGCAGGCCAGGTCCAACTTCGTCTCACTATGGCGCCTCTGGTGCATCTCCTCCTCTTTCTGAAGGCCGCCGCCTCCGTGCGTCACCGCACTACACAGCCTCCTCTCCAGTAGGTTCTGAAGGGCCGAGAAGTCTTCAGACGTCATCGTGTCCGAAAACTTACAGCAGTTGTAGCGAAGATGAAGATCTGATGAGCCCATGCGGTGCAGCCTCTGTCACGCCTCCGTCAGGAGCCCCGCTACACCGCGCTGAGTCTCCGGATTTGCCTTTACCACCTCCTCCTCCGCTAGCTTTCCTCAGCCATCACGACGATAAGTCGATCCCTAGTCTCTACCAGCACAAGCAAGACCACAAACATCAGTTTCTGCTCCACCAGCAACACCCGTTGGAGCAGCAGATTTCCCAGCACTCAGCGCCCCCTTCCTTGTCGCCATCAAGCGTCACCACAGACCGCAGTAATGCTGACGAGCTCCACAATTCGTCGACCTCGCAGCCGTGTTTGAAAACTGCTTCCTGTAAGCCGCAAAACGTTTCTTCCGACGGCGCAGTTGCAGGGAGCTCCGACTTGATGCGTTCCAGAGCTACCCCTTCACTTTCGATCAAAAATTTTATTAAAAAGGAAACTGATTTCGTAGATCCATCTTATCACGGAAACGAGATGCCAACCAAAAAAATGAAATTGCAGCTTGTAACCGAGAGATTCAATGATGACAAACCAGAAGATTCTCAATTTTTTTGACTCCATGAAACATTCCGACGATAAACAAGCAGTATACAGTCCTGGAAGTGACCGTTCAGAGATGCTTTTCAAAATCGATTTTCCCTACGTGTAAAAATGTTAATAGAACGTACTGTATGAAGGTTTGTACATCGCAAGCTACAACGGCACTAACGTTACGAAGTCTGCTCAGCTACGCAGCGAGGTGCGGCGTTCGAAACGCAATTCTGAGGAACGTGTATAATTTTAGGGAATATAAAAATCATGCGCTGCGTCTTCATCCGTGTCTAATTTTCGAAACATGTTCACGGACCTAAGTGTTAGACTTTGCTAGTCATATTAATGTACTTACTATTTATTACATCATTTAAGCTTGAATGAAAACTGCTTTAAGGTCATTACGACGAAGACCAAGGTCCATTGGTCTTAAAGATACCTCTATATAAAATAATTCACATGGAATAATATAGTTAAACGTGCAAGTAAACTGTTAATTAATTTTTTAAAGCTACGGACTGAGTGTACATGTCATTTCGCTCAATTGGAAAATTTGCAGATGATATATTACGAGGGAATTTCCTGGCTTTATTCTTTTGCTTAAAATCGCTTTTACCCGCAGGTACATGCAATTTTGAACATATGATATTTTCGTAATTTTTATACTACTTCTATTTTCGCAGGTAGTAATGAAAACACTTAGGCCTGCATGTCTTTGAGCCGGGAACTCATTTCTGTTTATTTTCTGCAGACGGATGTATCTCGATTGCATAAATCTGATGTCAACATAACTTAATTAACGGCTGATGTCAGCGAGCGCTTTGACCATACTGGACTCCTGGGTCTCTTGCATGACATTTTATGGGCTAGCGTTCACTCTCCCCGCAAAGGACGGCAACACACTATTGAATCGGGAAAATAATCTTATCACAGCCAGGGCTCTTGCGCAAGACGGTGTGGCTTCCTTTACTTTCTGGTACGTCGTAGTGAGTTCGTGGGTTTATGGATATTTTGATACAGTCCATCTATTACAAGTGTCGTCAGCCGGAGATTCAACCTGTACCTGAATTTCCAATTCTTGAAGCAAACAATGCATAAATAGAGAGCATATTTACTGCGAAGGATAAAACGTAATTGTGCAAAGAATCGAGATTTTATCTTGGCTTTTGGGACAGATTGAAAGTCAGGACGAAGGTTGGGATAGAAGTCCGTCGAAAACAATTATTTACTTGAACGATATTGTTTATTGCACTCGCTGGTATCTTTGTTGTATTTATTTCATTAATATACTGAATTAGATTTATTTATACTCTAAGCTTGAAGCAAATGAATTTCATTGTCTTGAATGTTTAATAAACAATAAGATTATCTGAGTGAAATTTCTTTTCCAAACAAACGACGTGCGCGTCAGAGACCTTCTTGTGAGCACACGTGCGTTCAGCTGTAGACATATACGCATATAATAAAACAATTTGGAGAGTTTAAGAATCAACACACGTTCACAATGGGCATGGAATTTGCAGAATAAATTCATATGTTAGGGAATGCGTACTCACATTATAAATATATATCCATATACTAACATATCAATACTCATACCTGAAAATAATTGTGTTTGCCTGCAATATACGACGTGAGTCTAATGAGCAATGAACAGACATGTTGAAGGTTATACCAACACATTGGAGGTTATATCTACATATTGGAGGTCATACGTACATACATGTTGCAAGTTATACCTACATATTGAAGGTCATACGTACATATTGAAGGTTATACCTACATATTGGAGGTTATACGTACATATTGAAAGTTATACCTACATATTGGAGGTTATACGTACAAATTGAAGACTATACGTACGCATTGAAGGGTATACGTACACAATGAAGGTTATAGGTACACGATGAAGGTTACACGTACACACTGAAGGTTATACGTACTCTTTGGAGGTCATACGTACATATTGAAGGTCATACGTACACATTGAAGTTTATACATGCACATTGAAGGTTATACGTTCATAATGGTTATACGTACACATTGAGGGTTATGCGTACACTTTGAAGGTTATTTGTACACAGTAAAGGTTATTCATACACACTGAAATTTATACGAGCACATAAGAGGTTATGTGTGCACATCGAAGGCTTTACATACACATTGCACGTGATAGCTACGCGTTAAAGGTCATACATTCATATTGGAGGTTATACGTACACCATGAAGTTTATACGTACACATGGAAAGGTGTACGTGCACATTGAAGGTTGCATAATCATATTGATAGTTACACGTACACCTAAAAGGTTATGCGTACACAAGGAGGGTTGAATAAACACGATGAAGGTAATAAGTAATGTTGTTAAAATTCAATGTAAATCATACCTACAGGGCCGATCAGGTAAAAAAGAATGAACCCATTTCAATATATGTATTCTCCAATTTTTATGTGTTCACAACTTAAACCAATACTCAAATTATGAATACAGGAAATCATGATATCAAGGGCAGGAAATGAAGTAAGGTTCAATGTGTTTTCGACATAAATTGTTCAAGAAATTTTCTAGTGAGCGATCAAACTAATTAAAACCCATTAATTTATGTTCTAGTTATTTTCCCTTAATCTAATGAATATTCAGGATTCATTAGGCAATTTCAAAGTCTTGCTTCAATTCATATACTTCAGTGGAAATGCATGTAAAATCTCACGATGATATTCAGATAGTCATTTCATACCTAAAATTAGGTACGAGAAATCTCGGTTGGTTTGCTTCTAAAATCTGTAATCTTCAAAGCTGTGCAGACTAAGCGATTTATGAGACTATCTCTTCACGACACTATCCTTCTTTCACTTACACAGATTAGGTCTTGGTTCAAAAAACGCAGGGATCAACTGGAGAGCCTCGGAGATAAACCAGAGCTTTACAATCGAGGCAATCAGTAGATGACTGCACGGCGCACACCTGACACACCCATCCCAGAGACAGAGGAATGGGTTTCTTTGCCTGCAGCTGGTGCGTACTTGTTGCCTGCACGCTGTCTGTGGCGCAGCTGGTGCGTGCTTGTTGCCTGCACGCTGTCTGTGACGCAGCTGGTGCCTGCTTGTTGCCTGCACGCTATCTCTGGCGCAGCTGGTGCGTGCTTATTGCCTGCACGCTGTCTGGGGCGCAGCTGGTGGGTGCTTGTTGCCTGTACGCTGTCCCTGGCGCAGCTGGTGGGTGCTTGTTGCCTGTACGCTGTCCCTGGCGCAGCTGGTGCGTACTTGTTGCCTGTACGCTGTCCGTTGCGCAGCTGGTGCGTACTTGTTGCCTGTACGCTGTGTCTGGCGCAGCTGGTGCGTATTTGTTGCCTGTACGCTGTCAGGTGGTGCGTACTTGTTACCTGTGCCCTGACCCTGGCGCAGCTGATGCGTATACTTGAGTATGTGCAGCTTTTGCCACACATCAAAATTTCTTCACATTAAATTTTCCCTGTCAGGTTTTCCCTCACATCAGATTTTCTACAATTGCTGATTTTCCTCACATTACGTGTTTTCCCTCAAGTTATCCTTCCAATCAGTTTTCTCTCACCCAGGTTTTCCCTCACATTAGGTTTTCCCTCACATCAGGTTTTCCCTCATATTAAATTTTCCCTCTCATCAGGTTTTCCCTCACTGCAGGTTTTCCCTCAAATCAGGTTTTCCCTCAAATCAGGTTTTGCCTCACATCAGGTTTTCCCTCACTGCAGGTTTTCTCTCAAATCAGGTTTTCCTTCACATCATGTTTTCCCTCACTGCAGGGTTCCCCTCACATCATGTTTTCCCTCACTGCAGGTTTTCCTTAAGATTAGGTTTTCCCCCCAGATCAGGATTACCCTCACTGAAGGGTTTCTCTCACTGCAGGTTTTCCCTCACATAAATTTTTCCTTCAGATCAGGTTTTCCCTCAGATCAGGTTTTCCTTCACATCACGTTTCCCCTCAGATCAGGTTTTCCCTCAGATCAGGTTTTCCCTCAGATCAGGTTTTCCTTCAGATCAGGTTTTCCTTCACATCACATTCCCCCTCACATCAGGTTTTCCCTCATATCAGGTTTTCCCTCAGATCAGGTTTTCCCGCAGATCAGGTTTTCCCTCAGATTAGGTTTTCCCTTACATCAGGTTTTCCTTCACGTCAGGTTTTCTCTCACATCAGGTTTTCCTTCACATCAGGTTTTCCCTCTCATCGTTTTCCTTCACTCCACGAGACGAGCCGAAGTGTGAGTGAGGGCAGAGCAAGAATGGCACAATTCCTGCATTTCCAGTACCTGGCACACCATCCCTTTAGGTACCTCATCTCGAGTGACCATCCCATTAGGTACCTCATCTCGAGTGAACATCCCTCTAGGTACCTCATCTCGAGTGACCACCCCATTAGGTAACTCACCTTCAGGGAACATCCCTCGGTACCTCACCTTGAGCGAGCACTCCTTTCGATACTTTATCTCGAGTGAAGTTCATGAAATTAGGGCAGATTTAAAAAAATTCTTGTCACAGATTTCTAGCATATAAATCGAGTAGATATTTTTTACTTCGCAACGGGCGTTTTACTGCAAGACTGACTATCAGTTGACAGAGTTCCGTGGCGGAGGACTAAAGTATGTCTTGAAGACCGTTGAGAAATGTGGACATCTAAACTGGCTCCATAATAACAACAATGAGTTTCGAACGAGTCAAGTTAAACTATCTTACTCTATTGCCACTACCATGAAGTATGAACAGCTCTTCCATTCTGGCTTCAATTTAATGAGCCATTCTGAACAGGCTGCCGGTCGCGGCTTGGCCCCTTGTGACACCTGGTCCAGACGCTGCGGCGGTGGGACGGTTTATGCTGGTCTCGTCCGGCTTCTCGGTGCGCAGTTTTCTGCGGCGGCCAGTCCTTCATTAACTCTCTTCTATACAGCTTTCCATTATATACTCGTATGGTCTTCCATGGCTAACAGTCCTTTAAGTACTGTCTTTTACACATTTTCTATAGTATTTTGATCTACTGAAGTGAAAAAAGTTTGTGTTTTGTGTCTTACAGTCTTTAATTTACTGTCTTCCATACGGATTTCTATAAAACATTGTATTAATAAAATAAGCTTCTTCATCTAGTATCTTCCGTACAGTTTTCCATAATACATTGTCTTGTGTAGTTCACAGTTCTTCATTTACTATTTTCCATTCAGTTTTCCATAATACATAGTCTTCCGTGGATTACATACCTTGTCTTACAATATTCGACACACTTTTTTACAATGCATAATCTTCTACGGCTTAAAGTGCTAGATGACACGCAGCCTTCTGTACAGTTTTAGAAAATACATTGCTTTGTGCTTTGCATGATTTACAGTTCTTGAAAATTCACTGTCTTCCTTATAATTTCCTACGATGTTGTCCGAAGAGTCTTCCATGATTCACAACCATTAACCACACTGCACAAGGGAGAGTTTACTCCCGAGGTAAATGCATGGGCCTTAGATGGAATCGAGGATACAGTTTCCGAAGTTACACTCAGAATTGATTTAACATGGCAGAATTTTGATGAAACTTACTTTACGTGAGTGAACATGATTAGAAATATACCTTAGATTAAATATAGGTCAAATGATTAAATTTGATATGACAGAGCTGCCTAATTCAGAATCAAAAAATTACTAACGACCGAACAAACGATGAGAAAGTTCACCGTTTAGCGACGCTCGAGACACTCAATTGCGCCCAGAGCTCAGCAAGCAATCACAAGGCTGCTGTTGTGAGTACTCTGAGTCAGGGGAGGCCCGGAGGTACAGAGAATCTTATGCTCTTTTGCACTTCGATACAATTAGTTCAAAGTATTCAGTGAACACAGCGTGCATTCAATGGACGGAATTCACGTTTCAGCTTCAACTCCCGTCGCCAACAACGGAGCCCATTTGCGTCTCGAAGTAATTCATTTCAATTCAGCTCAGCTTGCAATTGAAAAGAGGCAATTTTAATAGTGCCGACATGATATCAAAGTTCGCAATCCCCGCAAAGTGATGCCCTGTCCGGAGTGATGAATGAGGCAAACTCATTTAAAGGGCGCGTCGGGCCTTTGATGAACACATCAACAAGGCTCCTCAGTAGCCCCTGTCACTCCAGATTGTCGTCAATTAAAGGCCCTTTACTGACCTGTCAACGCGCGTTACGGGCACTCCGTAACGGCCCTTGATCTGTCACAGGTAAATATTTGATTGGCTTACGCAACTCCGAGGATGCAGTCGCTCTCACACGCGCTGTGTCTTGCTGACAGTTAGCGATATTTTCGCATCACAAGCTATGTTTCACATCACAAGCAGGGTTTCCACGTTATAAACGATGGTTTCACATCACAAGCAATGTTTTTACTTTACAAGCGATGTTTCACACCAGAAGCGATGTTTCCACATCATAAACGGTGGTTTCACATCACAAGCGATGTTTTCACATCACAAGCGATATTTTCACATAACAAGCGATGTTTCACATCATAGACAATATTTTCGTCCTTCACAACTCCCACCTTGTCAGTAATTGGTACAGGAAAAATTGGAAAAGAATTGAGAAGCGTTGCTTTAAAACTGGCTAAACGTTGAAACGTTTTGCAAACATTTTTTATCTGGAGCTCAAAAAATGGACGAACAGAATGCACAGTGTGCGTCACTGGTTCACGAGAAGGGAATTCTGAGGAGCTTGTCATGACGAGGGACTTGCACAAACAAATGACAGAAATAGATGCAAAAGAAAGCGTCATGACTGGAGGCCTAGGGATGCCCCCTACAGGCTTATGAAGCTGAGTTTAGGTAGCGATAAGAAAGAAATATTATCACCTCGCAAAAGAAACAAATTTGGCATAGTCATTAATTTTTGTGGTGTTTAAATACAATTGTAAAAAGAATGCACTTAAAAGCGTCAGTGTTTTTCATTATTTTCGAAGTATCTGAGCGATTGGAACACGAAAAGAGCTTTGCCTATTATAAAATTCGGAGCTGAAATGATAAGAAATTGATGTGCAACACGAGAACCTTCGCTTCCTTGGAATTTACTGCCTTTCCGATGAGAGATCCCACTTTTAATTTCTGCACTAATGAAGTTACTGCGCTACTGAGATTACTGCACTACTGGAATGACTGCACTACTAGGGTTACTGCACTGCTGAGGTTACTGCGTAACTGTGGTTAATGCACTGCAGGGGTTACTGCACTACTGGGCTTACTGCACTACTAAGGTTACTGCACTAAAGAGGTCATTGCAGTACATGGGTTACTGTACTATGGAGGTCACTGCACTACAGGGGTTACTGCACTACAGAGGTCACTGCACTACAAGGGTTACTGCACTACGGAGGTCACTGCACTACAGGGGTTACTGCACTACGGAGGTCACTGCACTACAGGGGTTACTGCATTACGGAGGTCACTGCACTACAGGGGTTACTGCACTACAGAGGTTACTGCACTACAGAGGTTACTGCACTGCAGGGGTTACTGCACTACGGAGGTCACTGCACTACTGGGGCTACTGCACTGCAGGTTCGTCTTCACTGCTTCGCACTTTATTCTTTCGCATTTGTGTTCTTCCTTCCTTTTCTATCTGTAAGCTTGTCCTTTCATCCATTGATTGCTTAGTTGATTGATTCACTCACCGACTTCTTGCAGTGAGACTGAAGACCTTGCGCTCTGCCGCCCTGCTGTACGGCCCTCCCACACAGCTGTGCATTTGTGTCTCGTCCTAGCTGTGACTGCATCATCACATCATTAGAACATCAGTACGTCGGCACTATTCATCATCGTAGCACCACACCGTCATTGTGCAACCATATTATCACTAAATCATAATCACATCAGGACTTCATCATCACTCTCGATAATTTTACCGTCACTTCACGTTTTATTTTCTTTCATTTACGGGATTTCTCTCGTTTCGTTATTTTCGTCCTGAGCCATCATCCCCCGAAGCTCACTCGTGTTCTCTCCTTCACTACATCTATGTTTCGCTTCTGTCGTTCCCTCACCCCCACGCAGTCACTCGACTTCCTCCTCTTTTCCCCATCCTCCCCAAGCATCTCCCCTAACAGCCCTTTCTTCCCCAGGACTCCATTAAAGCATCAACAAAGGTAACATTCTGACTCCCCTTTGGCGCACTCCACAAAGTGAGAAGAAAGGCAATCAGTCGTCGCTAAGCATCGCTCGCCCGGCGCTGCAGCTGGCGTCTCCTGCTGCTGGTCTGAGCTCAAACAAATTATTCCATT
The DNA here is from genome assembly GCA_014899125.1 of Orchestia grillus. Classification (NCBI taxonomy): domain Eukaryota; kingdom Metazoa; phylum Arthropoda; class Malacostraca; order Amphipoda; family Talitridae; genus Orchestia; species Orchestia grillus. Next base: position 10,033 of record VOMN01110333.1, read on the forward strand.
AGCGAGCAAAGGACGACGCTTTCATTTACAAATTAGGGCCGACGCCGCGGCTTGAACAGCGGGCTTCACCAGCCCACTTCGAGGCACAGACTGGCCCGCCTCTGCGACCAAGCTTGCTTCATTCCAACACAAAGGAACGTTGGATGCAGCCTTAAAAATAGGCTTTCGCTGCTAATTTAGTCAGCCTGAAATGATGAAAAATTGGTATCTCTTGCCTGGAAGCTTTAGAACACGTCCTCGTGAAGGCCGCACTGAGCGATGCCTTTGAGCTAGGGTCATAAAATTACAGAGTTCAAGTGAGCGGTCCCGAGCTCACTCCCATTTTTACCCTGTCGCTTTCTTTTTGAAGCATTTTTAGAATTATTCACATGCGATCCAAAATCGATACTCGAAAAAATCTCCCCTGTTGAGTTTGGTGTGGCACTCATGCAAACAGTTTCAAGGTTACTTCAGTTTCCATAATGAATTTAAGCGACGAACTGACGCATTTCTTTAGTTAGGATCGCGAAAACGTATGTCTGAGTAAGAGCAGATCGTACGCTTGAGACAACGAAATCTTTGTGTGACAACGTCTGAGCGAGGCGTCAGAACCTGGCGTCCCTCTTCTTCCATCAATCAGCATGCAGAAGACGGCGATGTTCGTTTGTCGAATGACAATCATGGCACCATAATATCTGTCTTAAGAATGGTGTCCACAGATTTAGACTTCAGCATTGCGTATTTAAAAGGAAAACACAAACTGAAGAACTCTAATGCTTAAGATCTCGTGGCCTAGAGCAGTGTATGATATTGTAAACCCGACGGTAAAACGTGTTGGAATTAATAAAGGTTCTTTTAATCTTCTTAGAATGTAGATTAAAAAAAGGTAGAAACTGGAGAAATAAATTGAAAATTTTTTTATTTTTACAGTAAATACTACTAAATTCATATGATTAAATTAGTTTATGCTGCGAGTATAGTTCATGTCCTGGATTTAGCAGTGTAAAATAAAAGTTTAGTTAAGGATTTTACATTGAACCTGGTTAAACGAAATATGAAATAAGAAAAATTTTAAAACCTGAAAACTTTTCGACCTGAGAAGAGACCGCAGCACATGAGGCTCGCCACAGATGGAGCCTCCGCCAGCGCTGCTGTGGTGCTCCATCGTAAGAAAGTCAAGTTCGCATTGGTTTTGCTTACATCACAAAATTATTGTTACTTACATCACAAAAATTTGGCATTGAAAATAAAACATTTTACTTAGATCAGAAATTTTTTCCTCGTTCACAAGAATTCTAACTTAGATCAGTAAAATTTCATCGATATAAGCAAAATTCTTACCTTGATAAGAAACGTTTTCCTACATAAAAAAAATGAAGAAAATCACAAGAACTTAACCTGAGATTATAAAAACTTTACCTATATCACAAAAATTCTGATTTAAATCACATCAATTCCTACCTACATCAAGACTTCAAACTTCGAAACTTTCTTGACCAGCGCCTTGGAAATCTTCCTTCACAATGTCGTACAACCGCCCAGGAAATGAGATTTCAGTCATATCGTTTACGCATCAGGATTAATAAAACCATAGAAACTCTCATTCACGCGGCAGGGTCTTCAGTAGGGGTCACAGGACGGTCCCCCGCAGGCGCGGCTAGGCCTCTTGGAAGGTGTGTGGGGTGCTCTCCTCACCCACTCCCTCTGACGGGTGTCTGCTGCAGTGTTCATGGTAGACGTCACTGGAGCACGTCTCCAGTAACTGTCTGGTTGCAGACATCACTGGAGCGCGTCTCCAAAAGTAGTCTGGTTGTAAACATCACTGGAGCACTTTTCCAGCAGCTATCTGGTTGTAGATATGGGTAGACATCGCTGGAACACGTCTTCAGTAGCAATTGGTCATGGACACGGGTAGACATCTCTGGAGTTCATCTCTAACATTGATCTGGTCTAAGACATGAGCAGACACCATTGGAGCACGTCTCCAGCAGCTTTCTGGTTGAAGACGTATAGATTCACATCCCTGGAGCACGTCTCCGGCATCACTGGTCGTCGTCAGAGTCATACATAGTAGGCCTCGTCAGCAGCAGCAAAGCTCGTCCCTGGAAGTGTGTGAGAGGCAGCAAACGGCCCCAGTGTATACTGCGTGTGCTCACCAGGTAGGAGGTGGGGATAGAGAGGAGCGTGAGCTGTTGCGTTACCATGCATAGATAATTGTTGAAAGATTTTTACAGAGGTCCTGAGTATAAGTCAATGAGTGGCAACATTTCGATGGAAGTAGAGAAATGCTTAGGAACCTGCCTTGAGCGTGTGGTTCATTGATGTCTCTGAATCTAAGTTTTTCGCCAAGGGCTTGAGACTTCTCCTGAGCATCAAATTATGATATAAAGAAGTACGCTCGATGATGTGCTTTTTCCTCTTTAGGAAGAACAAAAACGATATTTAATGATGAATCCAACTTCTCGGACTTGTCTCTACAATGAGGTTTCGTCATACTCGCGTGCATCACAACTCATCTCTAAAACTCTGTTTGTTTATCTACTTCAAAAGCAAAAAATACCATATTTTTTCTAAGCTAAAAGTTTTGATTCTGGAAGCATTTATGTCGCTCAAGTTCGGACCTCAAGTGAGCAAATCATTACAGAAAATATTTCACTGTTTGACTACAATGATATGCATAAGATTTGTGTAACACTAGAACTAAAATTCTGTCATTTCTAACTTTGTGAATAAAATTTACAGGCGCGTGTAAAGAGCAGACGTTACGAGAAGGACGAGGCCCGAAGCCTGGAGCTGATGAGTCTGTGTAGGCAATCAGTTTTTACGAAGGACTTTGCTGGGTTTCCTATTGAAGGCAGCGGATTACACAATGATCTGCTCCATGATACGCTGTCATCTGCCTCTCTTATCCTTATTGTGAACTGGGAGCGCCATTGTGGCCACTACAACATTGTCGGCGTGACGCCATGACAAATAATATGATGCGACAATAGAGCGTGTTTACAAGTTCTATTGGCAGGAGCGGCAATAAATTAACGTGTTAGAGAACAGAGGGAAATGTTGCCGATCACATACAGGGCTTCGCGCTGCCGATCGCGATGCACAGTGGCCTCTGATCGAGGTAAGAGGAGTTAACGAGACTTCTTTATTGCTTTGTATGCTATTATTGCTTTATTTATTTTCACTGAAGCACGACAACTGTGGCTTTGTTTGTCACATGCTAGTTAGAAACTCTACAGGCAGTATATAAATAACGGGTGAAATTGAGTGTTGGAACTGTTCAGAAAAAATATAACGCTTTACTGATTGGAGTACTGACGTCCCATTGCGATCAAACGTGTTGCTCTTAAGTTTAATGTCTAGTGAAATTGTTAACTAAATTCATACGAACAGGACTATGAGTTAGCTTATTTCATGTCGTACCATCAGTGTGTTTTCACATACTGAGTATCGATACACTTCTCTATGCATTGATATCATGTCGAAAAAATTCAACATACCTATACCCAGTGATCGGCATTAAATATATTAAACGTATTCAAACACTAAATATATACATCTTTCGAATGTTTTTAAATGACGAATACTGAATACATATTTAAGATTTATTTACATTATAAGTACAAAATCAGTTAAATATAATTAAATATTTCAAAAAATGATTTTATTTAAAATTTTAAGCCTATACGTACCGTTCAAAAATCAAAAGATACTTGAAAATTGAGTACTCCTTTAGTTTTCTAAAATATAATAAGTTCAGAAGAATAATATTTGTGCGACACACACTCTGATATATCTGTACATAATACTATTGCACGGAAAACTAACTTCTAAATCATTTAAACGAAGTCTGGATCTTCTGTTGCATGACTAATAACCAGAGTAGGGCCGCTACCAATCGTTTGAAGGCACTACCGCTACTTCAACTACCTTAGCAAACTGAAACCGCCACAGCTATTAGCGCTATCTTTTAAAGTAGCGAAATCACAATCCGCCAGTCCGCTACAGCTACTCATTGTACAGGAAGTTTCATTCATCGTTTTTGAGATATCGAAGCCCAAACGGGTCTATCCACCAATGGTGGGGCAGTTCCCAGAGTCATTGATGATGGAAGCTCATTGTATTGTATGAATTTCATTTCGGAACTGGAAATACAATAAATGTTCGGTACGTCCGTACTCACATAGAAGCGATTCCCAGACACGATACTCATGAATCATCCACAGTGACAATTGCAGCATCAACTATCCTTCCAACAAGATCGAATTCTGGCTCCACAGAGGCTTCATAAATTAAACTTTTCATGTGGAATTCAGAGGTAAACATCCAAAGGTGTCAAATCTGGAGACCTAGTTGGTCAAGGTACTGACCCAAAGCGTCCTAACCATGCACTGGGAAATGTGCGGGCTGGATATTGTCGACCGTCTTGAGCGATGCTTTGGAGCTGCAGCCCATACTTTCCGATATCTCAAAAACGATGAACGATTCGATATTTACTTATTCATGAAAGTGAAGTTCTTTTTAGTTTTATATTTATTGTCAAAATTCGTGTAATAAATTTTCGAACATCTTTGTATAACGCGCATCTAAGGGACAATTAAGACAGCAGCTTTTACCGGTGTTTCAATTTACTTCAAAATCCCCAAAAAATCACAGAATCACTTCCCTAATCTGAAGTACGTTTTTCTTAAGGATCTGGATGCTACATCAACTGAGCATTCAAGTAACAGCTAGCATGAGATGACGTTAATGTCAGAAGTGAGAGAAGTTGCCTCAACAAGAACGCGCAGTGGTAACTGCATATTTAGATGAATTATGTTGGGCATAAGTTAAAAGCTGGGTAGAAAGGGTAATATGAGGTGATCTAGGTCCTTACTTCTCTGAATATCCAAAACAACATTGTGTTTAACAATACTCGTAGCTTGGTTTATACAATGTTATTAAAATTTATTCACATTTATCAGGGTACGAGGTTAGGGTGGAACTTAATTTGCCACTGGGAATAAAAATATCAAGTTATGTGTGATCTTGAGTTGCAATTACACACATTTGGTGTGATACGATTTAAACCTGCCGAGGAACAAGGACAATTTGATATGGAGTAAATTCCTACCTTGGATGATAAACATTTATGTTCACAGGTTGGTCTGCGAGCCAGCACAAAACTGGGGCTGCGGGATCAGTTGTCTGCGCAATTTTGCCCACTGTCGTACAGACACACGCATAATGCGAAGACCTAAAGCAGATTTAGTACTCACTCTGCGGCTGTGCGCGTAGCTGAACTTTTGCGCATTTTACAGATTGGATCTGATTGGCTTAGGAAAAATAGCAATAAATTATAAAAAAGTTCGTACTCAGGACCGTCCAAACATCCACTCACTTCCAGTGCCAGAGACGAGCTCAGTGTGACAGTGTCACTAATACTACATTAGTTGATTGTACATGCCGAAACTTGAATGTCGGTATAAATAATAAACCACCACTATCGCCTTAATGTCAGCCCCTGATAATGCGCTGTTCTGTGCTTGCTGGTGCACTCTCCCAGCTTCAGACCCCACGTGGGGAGTTTTGGAGGCGGGGTCTGCTTGGAACTTTGTGTAATTATAGTACTTGTAGTGTACATTCGTGGTTCTGTGCATGAAGTAAATAACAATTAATTTTGAAAATAAGTGTACTGGCCCCTTAAACAGTTGTCGGTTGAGAAGTGCTTTTGATACTTTTTAGTTTGCAAATGGCTTTTCGGCCATTTTTTAATTGTAGAAACCACTACCGCTACTCCGCTACCATTCAGTTTATCCACAAGTAGCGGAGTAGCAGAATAAAGAAGCGGACCCCTCAGCTTTGCTAATGACTACAGTTTTGTAGAAATTTGGACACGCATTTGGTAAATTCATGTCTCCAATTTTAGCGGAAATATTTTTATCACTTCACGAATAGTTATGGCTGGAGGATCGTCCATTTGAATTTAAAATAATATTTTAGTATTAAGAAACATATGTTGCACTTAATTGAAGCCTGTTTCAATAAATACCTTGATCTTGCATTTAGTATTCAATAGGAATATGTTACCGTAGCCAAGAAGCTAACTTTCTGTTCAATTCCTTACTTATGATAAGATATAAACCTGGAGATTAAGTGGAAAATAAAGAGTATAATTCAAGAACATCACCCTCATATAACAATTAAAACCATTTTTCGCCATAACTTTACTATTGGCGGTTTCTTCCGGGTAAAGGATCGCATTCCTACTCTAATGCGTAGCAACGTTGTGTTTTGGTACTCGTGTGGCCAGTGCGATGCCACCTACTGCGGAGAGATTAAATTTTATCTGCACACAGAACTGCTGAACATAGAGGGTTCCTCTATCACACTGGAAAGCCTCTAACGTCACCACCTAATAGTAATATTAGAAGTTCAGTTGTAGAAACAAGCCATCCTATACTCAAAGCAAACTTCAAAATAATAGCATCGTTCTCCAACACAACTGATATCAGGATACTAGAAGGTATTTTAATTTACAAGCACAATCTGAAACTCAATGATCATGACAGCTCGGCACCACTTCAAATCCTTGTTTAGCTTTTTAATGTACTAAGTTGACTTCTAAGTTTATTCTTGTGTCATATTTTATAAATCTTGTACTGAACTATTCTTCATTAAATTTGTGGTTTTCGTTTTAAGATTTTCTACTGAAGGTGAGTGATGTATACCCTCGAAAGCTCCTGTTTTATTAAAATTTTATGGAAACAAGATGTTTTTCATAGCTTTTTGCACTACTTTCATTATAAGGTTACGTTTTCTCGCAACGAAATCTATTCGAGAAATCCTATGAGTATATCTGAAGAAAAATTAACAAATGTTCAAATTTATTAGCGAGGAATTTCAAAGTTATTTACATAACCCATAACTCGCTTCAGCTGATGCCAAGATACTGAAACTTTATGTACTTTTTGTTGTAGCTGTGTTCGCTACATCCAGTTAACATCAGCTGATGCCATCTAGATGCTACTGTGATATTCACAGTAATAGCAGAGCAACGTCCAGTAATGTAAGACAATCATATCGCATACGTATCCCTTGCATCACATATGTCACCAAGACTGTAGCCTCAACCCACAATTTCCCATAGAACTTCAGAGCCAGCACGACCAGCATGGGTCTCCTGTTCTCAAACTACACAGGATGGGATAAAAGAAATGCCTCAATGATTTCATAAATAATAATCGAAGATGAGCACATTATTGTAAGTTGCACTGATATGTCTGCCGATGGATCATATGTTTGATATCGACGTGGCATTTTTGACCCAAATTTGCTTTAATACAACCATGTATCATATGTACCTGAGGTGTCAATGCTATATTTTTTTGCAGTGCCGTCGCCCTAAAATCCCCGTCGGCCACAGCTCGGGAGGCTTGGCTGGTGACACTCGCAGCCCTGACGAGCATCGGGAATGCCGGGCTTTACAAAGTGATCTCGTTTCGAGTTCAGCCGTTTGAACTCCTGAAAACAGTTCGAAATCCGTGTAATCGCAGTGCTCGTGCTGAGAGCGTAGAGACATTAAGGCCTTCAGCACCCGTACACATTTTTTTAGCGTTGTACTGTAGAATTTCTGGTGGCCAGACTATAGAGGTTGATGTGGCGGGCTTCATTAGCACGATTAGCAGGTGACATGAATGGAGCTTGAATGTACATTTATCAACTAGCATAAACCAAATGAAAAGCGCTCCATTCCAAATACATACATTGGCTAAGTCTGCATTACAAGGTGATATTCTTGGGTATTTTTGTTATTTTTAATTATTGATAATCTGCATTCCATTAAACATGAGACGATAAGTTTGTATAATATTGAACATTATCGTTATCATATATTAAAAACATTCAACTGAATTGACAGTTTACTACTTTTATTTATGCCGAGTACTAGGCCTTTAAAATACGTGGATTCTGAATTCTAAAAATACATTTTTTACTTTCAAAACACAACTAAATCTCGACTCAGCAACATTTTAGGCCTCGAATCGACGCCAAAGTTATACTGGAGCTCCTAATGAAGGATTTTAAATTTCAACCAACGAGAAGAAGGAATTCTCCACGAGCGAGATCCCGTGGCCTGTTCTCGGGCTGGCATATGAGGCAGTTTAAAATACCTAAGAGGATCTCGGCCCATTGGAGCTGTGAGATTACCAATAATTCGACCAGGGTTTGTACCGATCGACTTTGGTGTGTTTGAACCAGGGTCCTGTGTCGTCCGTTGAATGTGTGTGGCCAGGACTCGGTGCTTGCTTGCCTACTTTTCAAATTCCTAAGAACAGAAAAGAATTTCTGGATTCCAGTTCCAGTGTTGAGTTTCACGTGCAGTGTTGACGGAAAGGACTCTAGACGACAGGCTTTGGATTAGCTTTCGTCGCGCTATTCTCCTTCGACTGCATGAAATCTGGACAGGAACGCTCGGTGATCTTTGTAGGCCTGTTTTCCAAGCCATGTTCTTATTACTTAGCTCAGTAAGAGCATCATCTTTTTAAAATGACCGCATCACGAAGAGCTCGGACTTTCTTTGCTCTATTCAGCGAAAGCGTTTCGAAATTCTAGTGTGAGGAAATGAAAAAATACTGTTCCGTAAAACATCTACAGCGTTGTGTTACAGTTTATCTAAAATTAGGGACGATAAGTTCTCTTCGTTTTCTTGTTTTCTCTCAGCGCTGCCTCACCTGAAGCTAGAGCGAACATTTTCATCCCGACCACAACTCGTTAGGATTGAGAAACTTAAATTACGTTCAATACATATCCATAACATATCTTTTTTTGAAGCAGAAAGTTCTATTTACGATTGTATTCTACTCTTTTATTTTAGTATTATGATTTTTCAATTTAATTATTTTCTACATTTTTCAAAGAAAATGTGGGAGCCTATACGTATTCCACATGGGCCATATCATGTAGGGTGTGGAGAAGCGCTGCATCTCCCGTCAGTAGCAGAGCCGTCATCCCGACGTGGAACGGACGGATTCAGTACAATATAAGAGACAGAATATCTGGCAGATGATACCCTGGGATTGTTGTGTCGCACAATCTATGCTTCCGGGACAGACATGCTTGCCTCATGCTTTTAAAAGTAGCCTCGAGCGATAGCAGCACATCATTCAAGTTATTGCTAAATAAACTTTAAAACGTACATTTTAGGCAATAATTTACTACAAAAAGAACTAACCTGTATCGAAGCTTGTAAAAATATTAGCGAAACAGGTCTTGAGTCGCTTTGATCTATCGTCAGAGCCGAAGAATGACCTTGCGTTGAAGACCTCTTGTAGTTTGCCCGCCGAAGTAAACGGTGCTGGCAGCGATTATCGAGCAGCTTTGGGGTTTTCGTGTCCCTGAGAAGGAAGACCTGACAATGAGGAACAACTATGACCCCAGAAGAGCCAAAGAGACCAGCAGCTGCCAAAATAATGGCAATAAAATGACTTTGAAGCTGGTATTCTCTTACACATTCGACCGCCATCGACACACATTCAGTCCTGTACACATGAATTCATTCAGTGCATGATACATACACACATTCAACCCAGAATCAACCTCCACGTTCAGCCAAGGATAAATACACACATTCAGTGCATGATACATACATTCAGTGCGGAATAAATGTACAGAATTTCAGTTCCATTTTCTCATGGAAAACCAGACCCAGATCAAGCTGACCAGCAGTCGCCTCACGTGGAGGCCCGGGTGGGTAGCAGAACTCTAACCTCGTCCAGATGGAGAGGCAGTTTTCAAAAAAATTGCGCACATTACATCCAGTAATTCTAAACTGAAGAAAATTAGATAAATATACTTTTATAAATGTCAAATAAATATTGTTCTGGTATTTTTGTCCATAGAAAATGGCGCACATGTAAAACAATACAATGCAATCGGGACGAAAAATCAGATATGCAGGTAGTAACTCAAGCTATAGCTCAAGGTTCAGTATTTGGACCTCTACTATTTATTATATTCATCAATGTCATTGTGAAATGCACCTCCTCTATCAATACGTACTTGTTACGAATGACAGTGCCCTCGCAACGAGAAAACGAGAGTCTCCTTAATTAAACAATACTGAAGAAACGACTGATCAAATAAATCTGGAACTAAGAAAGTCACCAGGGGGCTCAAAGCAAGCAAAATATGCGTCAATATAAGTAATGCGAAATAACTTCTTTTCTCATACGGAAAAGAAATCCAGCTCCCTCAAATAACGATTGGAAATGATGTAGTAGAGGAAAAAGACCCTTCACAATTTCCGGGAATAATTCTTGACAAGTATTTGACTTTCAGGGGATATACATCGTACATATGTAAAAACTTTAAAAATCTCTGCGTTCTCCATAAAGTTGAAAGTGAATTGCCAACTAAAGCATGAAAAAATCTACATCATCCATTGATTCGGCTCCCCTCAGGGAGCATAGGATAGGCCATAGGCAATAGAGGGAGGTTAGTTAGGTTTGCCTATCCTATGCTATGGGGACTCGCGCCCCCAGGGGAGTACTGCTAGGGTACCTCAGCTTTAGATAGGCCTTTGGGACTTCTGTCTTTCGTGCCCACTTTGCTTCCTTCCGTTTTCATTCCTTCTTCGCTATTTCTTATTTGTCTTTTCTTGCTCTTCCTTCTTAACTTGCTGTTTCTATGCGCAGGGTATCTTGTGTGGGAACACATCCTGTGCGTAGAATCCCCGTTCTTCTAAGTTCATACTAAATGGTCCCGACTCTTTCGGTGCGAGATAGACTGAGTTACTGAAGCGCTGCTTTCACTACTACTACAACTACATTGATTCGGCTATCTCCACTATGGATGTGTAGTCTGGTAAGAGGCTCATAAAAATGAGACGTACGAAGTCTTTAGTATAAAAATATCTCCGTGTGAGCTATTGCTCACCTGGACTAAAATGAGCTCTCTTACGACTTTTCAAATACAGTAAAATTTCAAAATTGGCAAAATTGACAGACTTTTGCCTTGTGTCAGTTTGCCTCGTGGACTTTCATATTTCAAATTATTATAACAAGCATTGACCGAAATTTTCACGAAATAATTTCTTCACGGATTTCGTCCCCATGTTCATGCTATGAGAAACAGAAATAAATAATTAATTCCTTATTGGAAAAGAGTAAAATCTCAACACAGCATTCTCTTTGAGGGAATTTTATTTTGGAATTCTATCCCTCCTACTATGAATGAAAATTCCCCATTCAAAGTATTTAGAACGATTGTTGAAGCCTGTGCTGTCTGGAAACAGCTAGTAAGGGATTTCATTTTAAGGGTATTCGAAAACTCATGGTACAAACTTTGACAGCAAATATGAAAATCCAAGTAACTGACTCTTTCTAGACGTAGTAAAAATTTAAACATTATTCGTTTTGAGATATCGAATTTCAATGTTGATTAGCAATTGAACCATGACGCATTCCAAGTGTAGGTGCGGCGGCTCGAGATGCGTTAGTTTTTGAGTAAGTGGATTTGTACTAAATTGTTCTCGTATCGCTCTTCGTCCTCAGCGCTAACTTGCTCAGGACGCCAACCCGCTCCTCTTCTATTTATCTGATAACTGCCATTGTCTCGCAGCCGCTGAAGCAGCCTTGTGAAAACGCGATGATCGGGCAAATGACGGTTGCGAAACCGCTTTGCATCCAGGCTAGCAGCCAACGTCTAGCATAACCATTCACGGAACCATGCGTCACGTGCGCATATGTCGTTCCAGAATGTGATAAGCGATTCATATTGTCGGAGCTATTCTGCTACATTCATTGATGTCGCAAGACTATTAAAGTAAACAAATGTTACCATAATTTACGGATATGAGAAATTCTTCTAGAGTCATTCAACCGTTACGTTCCGATATCTTGAAAATGATGAATGTTTTCATGTTTTCTCATTCTGCAGAGTCGTTCTTTTTGAACTTTTACATCTACTGTCAAAATTTGCATCATTAGTTTTCGAACACCTAGTATATTCGTGCTATATCTCAAAATATGCATGAATTCATATTTGTCTAGGCATGTTGTTTTTACTTCTATTTCCTAATCGTGTCATGTTTTGCTAACCCTAGTTATTATTCTTAAGTTACTTATAATATTAATGACCCCAATTTTAATATATTAAAACTTCAGTTTTTATCTTTCACTCTTTCTATGAAACAGCGTATCGCAAATCGAAGTTCCTCTTCTTTCACTACACACACTACCCTAGCAGCCAGCGGCTCAGGTGGGCTCACATGCAGAGCCCCTCTTGACGCTGGCTCACGGCCTGTCATTTGATCGCAGTGTCCGGTCAATCAATGTTTCAAATGTTTGAAAGGCATGGATTTTGTTATGAGTACGTATATGTATAACATGTCTTGAAGAGGCGCCTTGAAAAACTCCAGACGAGGCTGCCAATATAATAAAGTACCTGCGTAAATTTTTCGCCCCCTGTAGTTCATTCAAAAATTTTCCCCATTCACTTACTTTTTTCAACAACGTTCAATTTTGCAAATTCTCAACCGTTTTCAATTGTTGTACTAAGATTTCCAGACAAATTACGGGTGCATGGGTTTCATTTTTGTTCGAAATAATTCTGGATTTTTCTGTTTGACTCTTGATCAGTTGATCTCGCGTAATCCAGCTCTACAATAGAGCTTTGAGGCTCTAGATGTAAAGGGTTTCATAGTCGTACTACGACTGCAGCTACATGAACTCTTTCATAAGAGCTCGCCCCTTTCACTCGTACTCCATTTTGAAAGAGCGCGAAAGATTGAAGTTATGATGACGTCGACACTGGAGATCCCTGATCTTTTATTGGGAGCCAACCATGTGAGATGGCGCTCAGTAAAATGTTATGGTTAGGTCTTTGTGCTCGCTGGGGCCATATTAGCGATCATAATGCCGGGTGCAGCGGGGCTCCGGCGAGCGTCTGACAAGCTCATGACAGCACAAAGGCGTACAATGGTGACGGTGTACAGTGCATGTATCAAACCTGTTCAAATTTACAACTTGAACGATAAATAGCACGGAATTGAAATAGCTCGTAGACGGTAACCTGGGCGCTTATCTGTTAGTTCAGCTTTGCAACTTTTGCTTATATTAGCAAATTTTTCCTCAACTCATCCTCTCATCTCAGAAAATTCAGTAATTAGGAGTGAGCGACATAAATAAATAAATCTGCTACTGAATGTGACTGGCGGTGAAATCATGTCGCTGCACTTTGACTGATTAATATTTCATGAGTGTATCAGCGAGGATGATTTCAATCGCAGGACGCACAGGAAAATAACGAATTTAGACAAGGGCTGGGAAAAGAGGTACAAAAATTCACACCTAACGGAAATTGTCAAACTAAATGCTTTGCATCTATGAAGCTTTGCAAAAAGGTTTGGATTTTGAGATATTTGATGAAAATATTTGGACCTGTAAGTCCTTGATTTTTCCACATCACTCAGCAAATAACTTTTTGCTTTCCCATATGTCGCTGTTCATTCTCGGTTGTAACATGGCGCCGGCAACATGAACCGCTTAATGAAACACAGCAATGGCTGTCATACACTTCGCTTATAATGCTGCTAATAAAAATGCCAAACAGGCAGCCAGGATATACCAAGAGCGTTTTCCAAACCATTACATACCTGATCATAAAATGTTTTCAAATTTACACTAAAGGCTACGCGACAAAGAGAGTTTTGAAATAAACCGAAGAGATACTGGTCGTCAGAGGTGTATAGTTGTTGACGAAGCAGTGCTAAACCATTTTCATAGTAATCAATCAATCCATTGAACAATAAACAGTAAATACCTCAAAACAATATTTTTTGCAGTTTCATAGAGTCAAAAATGTTCAGTTTACCCCTATTTGGTAGGTCTTGAATTTTGTACCGCTTTTCCTTAACACCCTGAATAATCAAGAGCTTCGTCAAAAATTAATGCAGGCACAGCCAGTCAAGGAATCGGAAATTAAAGACGACACACCTGCGAGCAGCCTTCTTGCAAATGACAGTGTTTATTTGATATTGCTTCCCCATGTCATGCATTTGAGACTTGATATTTAGGAGCATCCAATCTTGCAGCGCAGCACCAAACACTGACACAGAATTATTTGTCGATCTATACTGTAGAGAGAGGAATTCCCGTCATCTTCACTCCGGACAATTGCGCGGTCACACGTCAGTAGCGGGCACGGGCGGCATTCAGTGGACGCGGATATTTTTGCAGTCAAGCTGACAGTGCAGAGGCTGGTCAGGGACAGTGCAGAAGCTGGTGCGAGTTGGTTGGGATCACGTAGACTCATAAAGGCTAATCAGGGGTTGTGAAGAGGCTGGCCCGAGGCTCTAACCAATGCGATAATCAGATACAGAATTGTACAATTCTGCATTAAATGGTATGATAGGGCAGTGAGTAATTCATTTCAAACTCTCACCCCCCCTTAAAAAATTCAATAAAAACTATTTACTGCAGTTAGGAGCTAATTCGTAATTCTCCAATTATATAACTATAATAATACACAGTTCAGTTACATGGGGACTTTTTTCAATACTTTTTAGTGGCAATGAAATAAATTTTTACTCCAAGTCAGGGTTCATTTTTTAATAAAAAAAGTTTTTTCAATTCAAGAACAGAAATTTTTTAATTCCTTTTAGGCGGAGTGATCGAAGACCACATGTAAAAGCAGCGTAAGCCCACGTTCTTATTTTGTAGTGAGTGGCAAATTTGCGGAAAAGGGGGTGTTAGAATTCCTGATCATACGATAGATATTGAGAGCTGTGTTTTGTTTTTGATTTTCGTATTCGCTGCGGGTAAGCTTTGCGACGCTGTTATCGGGGCTTCTAGAGCTCCGAATACAGGTAATGAACAGCGGGACTATGCACACTGTTAAATGTTGCATTATAAGTTACGAATTTATTACATTGGTTGAATGAATATGGATTTTTCCTCTAATTTTCTACGTGTTGATTACGAAATTCGTAGTTTCGGTAAAGATATGATCCAAAATCCATGAAGTATATAAAAATAGATCTTGACATTCGACCGTGGGCTAAGGATCATTCGTGATCAGAATCGATCATAAAGCAAAGTTTGAAGAATGCTCACAAATATTTGAAATACTAGGTGTTGAGTGATGATAAGTTAAAGAAATAAACGTAAATTTACAGTTGAAGGCTTTAGAGAAGCAAGGAAATGACTTGTCTTAAGAGAATGACTTGAAGTGTTTAGACGCTTCTTTGATGAACGCCGAAATACTCATGTATGAATGTTTAGACTTTTTTGTATGAATGTGATGATATTTTCAAATGAAAATGGAAATTTTTAGGCATGAATGGGGAGACTTTTCTATGAATGTGGCGACTTTCGTATCAATAAGAAAATCATTTGTTTGAGTGCAGAGGTTCTTTCGTTTGAACTTGGGGACACTTTTGCACGAATGTGAAGGCACTTATTGGATATAGAGTCATATTATGAATGTGGACACTTTTGCATGCCAAAAAAGTCAAGGGCCGTGACATGGATGAAGTATTTCAAATTCATTATTGCATACAATAGTGGGACTAGGAAAAATCGTGCTCATGTGGCTTATTCAAGCACTTCCTGAGCGATAACTGCTGGTAGCATGTTAATTGTTGCTCTCTAGTGTAAAACTCATCATTGAATGGCTAGAGGGTGTTCGAATATTCATGCTTCAGGCTTCCAGAGCTGTGACTCAATTACAGTAGGAACTCTTTAAGAGAGCGCACGAAAACATGTGAGCTGTCTAAACAAAGCTGAGACAAGTCGACTGTAGCATAGATGTGTCAGAAATAAAGGATCTAATGCTGCCTAAAGATCCTGAATGCTTCAAACAATCATGGAAAGATCTACGTGTTTTGACGATGCTGTAAGAGAATATAATTCGATTTATTGGATAATTATATTGGATAACCAGTAGGTTCGTAATTGATCAAATAGACGTATCATATAATTTCCCGTGCATATAGCCACACTAGAGCTCGGCTGGACCACACACATTTCAAAGATGGCTGCAGAATGGATGGCTTAACTCCTTGCGGCCACAAAGCTCGCGCTGCGGCGCCCCTCAGCAGCGGCCACCCGGGCTCTAACTCTTTTTGTGACTCTGCTACACGCTTGAGCAGACCCACAGCCTTCCATGAGTGGAGCCTTTGATATGCTAAGAAGCTTTCTCAAATACTTTCGACATCGATACAAGGATTACAAGAGTGCTCTCAGGAGTGCAAAGCTCAATGTTACGAGCTCTAGTGACGCTAATATGGTGTAATTCTCACAGTTTGTTCTTGTTTGTCCGCACTTACACGAAGCTCGCAGGATTGTCTTCAGGCGGCGCGGGAGGCTGCCAGCCGTAAAATAATGACGCTGTCACGTCCAGAAGGACGGATACATTAGCACCACTGTAGTTTCACGCCGTAATCTGGTAGGTTTCATGGACATTACTGTCATAATAAAGATATACGTTCGCAACTTGAGTTAAAGATTCTCTGGCATAAAGTATTGCTGTAGAAATACTCAGCATCATGGAGGTATATACTGTTCCTCCAGGCCTTTCACGAAAGCAAGCGCATGTACCTGCAGTGGCATGATCGTGTAGGGGTTCAAGACTCCTAAATTGTGTAAAAGTTTAAGCCGAGATAGAAAGATGTATAGAGGTGTTACCCTCTTTTGAAGGCAAAAAAATATTTCTTCAATAAGCAACACACTTCAGTACACAATGGATTTCCACTGCCGCGAGGGTATTCTATGGAACATAATGAGGTTCTCTCGGTAGAACATATCTAATATTTATCTTCACACGCAGTAGTCCTCGATGCATGCCGCTGAAATTGCATTTAGCCAAAGGCTGATCTGCAGCTGCTGAGGTCCGCACATTGAAGACCGTGCGCTGTCGCTTGATCCGATTTAAGTACCGTGAACAAGGCCGCTGAAAATTCTTCTGGGTGCTCGAACAAACTTTCCCAGACACATGGCTGCGTTTGTACTGTAAAAACTTAAACATAAGAAACTTGCAGTTATGAGTGAGAGAACGGCAGGGACTAATTCCCTGAGTTGAACTTTTGATGATAGTCTCCCGACTTAAAATTACACAGTTCATCAATTTCTCATGAACTGAGTCTAGCGCTGCAGTTTTGAATGCTGCAAGGAGAGGCTGCACAAGTCCAGTTGAAGTGGTGCTGGGCAGCGATGATGCAAGGAGAGGCTGCACAAGCCCAGTTGAAGTGGAACCGGGCAGCGATGATGTAAGGAGAGGCTGCACAAGCCCAGTTGAAGTAGTGCTGGGCAGCGATGATGCAAGGAGAGGCTGCACAAGCCCAGTTGAAGTGGTGCTGGGCAGCGATGATGTAAGGAGAGGCTGCACAAGCCCAGTTGAGGTGGTGCTGGGGAGCTCTGATGCAGGGAGGGGCTACCTAGCAAGCCCTGTCATTTGCCGATTGCCTTTTCGCGACTCAGAAGGGAGGCCTCGGGCTGGAGATTAAATCTGGACCCTTTCCTCAGGCTGAGATTTGGCAGGCACATTTGCCCCCTGCAGATTTACCCAATAGGATTACTGAAGAGATAAGCTGGTCGTGAGTCTGAGGATAACATGACTAATTTCACGATAAATTAATCACTCTCCATCTCGTAACTGGCTGCAAAAACTGCAAAGGGGTGGGATAGTCATGTACAAGATTCTATTTTATGTTATAAAATGAAAGTTTCTTGGAACGAGCGACTACTTATTAAGAGCATATGAATTGATACATTTAAACGATGCAAGTCTCTATGAGGCCTTTGATTCCTACTCTGTAGGTACTGATCACATTACAGTACATCGGCGTATTCTCTTCAGAATGCCCTCATAAGTGTTTTGCAAGATTTTCAAATTCATTTTTCTAAATTGCTTAATACAAGTCCTAGAGCAGATTTATCAGTTCCACTTGTTAACTGAACTAGAAAGATTTCTGTGCATGAAAATCAAAATTGCATTACACGGAGTGATCGTCCCATCATATTTAAACTAAGATAATTTGACTGGGCTCCAAATAAAGCTCACACAAAGGGCCAAAGTAATTCCCTTTATGCCGATAATTATTTGAGGGGACGGACAACGATTGTCAGGAGGCATAACTATGTGGGAGATCGCCGGCAAATCTGGGTGTTCTAGCGTGTAGTTCGTCAAACACCAGCCCCCATTGTGTTCCCCATGTAAGTACGCGCGCACCACGGTATTCTTACGGCCAATTTTCACACGAGTTAGAGCCCGACCAATTGGAGATCAGCTAAAGTTAGCGTCAGAACGACTTGGACGCTTTGGAGTGGAAGAACGCAGTCGGTATTGAACGCCCAAAAGAGCTTCAGACGAGAAGCTTCTCGTACGAATAACATGTACTACGATCAGCTTTGGGGGCTAGTTGGGCGACCATTCGATGAATGGCTAACAAAAAATCAATAAGCTTTGTTAAATCCGTATACAGGTTAACTGCTGATCCACAGATTATTGTGTTTGGTTGGCTGGTCTGAGCAGTAATCCCGGACGATGATCCCTGTGGTGGGCTGGGGCTCCACGATGCCACACGGTGGCTCTTGCAGCGACGTCGCGCCTGTGCCCGAAAATTTGGTATCGTTGCTAGAAAACTTTCGTGAGCCTATGTTCACAGAATACTTTGTTCCCTATGCAGAGAGGCGAGGTAGGAATTCGTTATCCATTTCATGTATGAAGTACCCTCCAAAATGCGAGATGGAAATTGTTTATAAAGGGCTGCAACCATGTTAAGCTAATTCAAGTGCAACGCCATTCCTTTCCATACTAATCTTAATGATGATGGAAGGACAGGCGCAAAATTAATATTCATAATCACGGACTTCATGCATTATTAAAAATGTTAATTTGTATCTGTTTGACACTAAATAAACAAAACTTCAGTTAAAAGGTTCAGTTCAGCTAAAGAAGTAGTGAAATACACTCAAACGTATACCTGACGCTGGGCTTTCCGCCAATGCTATTATTCCTTTCATTCCTTTCTAGCAATTAGTTGAAACATAGAAATGCTTATGACGAAATGAATTTCAACGATTATGATTTCAAAGATAGATTAATTGATGCAAAGTTATTTTTTAATGCGAACATATGCTTAACTGATGTTATAGCCTGCGTGTGAAGCAGCAGAAGCCAAGGGGCTCCAACGGCATCAGTCTGAGTTGTGGCCAGTATCCAACTCTCAAAAATGACAGCTTTTCCACCGCTAAACTTTGGCATTTTTGCAGATAGTAGAATATGTATCCTGAAAATGATTTATATCAACAACGAAAAATTTCGTAGACTATGGAACCAATTTCCTTCTATATTTTTGATTTATACACCTACAGTGTACAGATATCATGTAATCATGTACAGGGTCAAAACGGTAAGTGAGGATTATTTTCAATATTAATTTTATTTTCCAATTATTATCCGAGCTTAAAACATCTAAATTATAATTATTCAGAGTTTGAATTTAAATTTCGAAATTTCACGCATAGAAAACCACTAGTCAATGGTGTCCAACTCAAGCACAGGGTCGTCATTGCACAATTGTCGCAGGCTCGCCACAGTGCAATCGCTTAGTTAAAGCCACTGGATATACCAGAAGTACCGTGTTTCACGCCCGCCACAGAACAATTGCTAAGTTAAAGCCACTGGATATATCAGAAGTACTGTGTTTCACGCCCGCCACAGAGTAATTGCTTAGTTAAAGTAAATGGATATACCAGAAGTACTGCGATTCAAAATGCAGCAAGGATAATTGCTTTGGATCCACCAGAAGTTCCTCCCGTCATGGAGAGTAAAAAGTCTGGCCTCCATCATGGTGTTTGCAGGTGTCGCAAGCGATGGTAAAATCATGCTCCCCCTTCATTTTATCGAATTAGGGCTCAAAGAACACTCGCGAGCAGAGAAAAATTCAGTAGACATGCGTGCCACTGTCGATAATGAATAAATACGACCTAAAGAATTATTATATTCGTTCAAGACTCAGCACCCGCTCAAGGAGTCGAAACTGTCTAAAACCCCAAGGAAAATTTATCACTTTTTTCATCTTAACATGTTTGATCACCTAGCTGACCAGGTTTGAATCCTTGCGGTTATTGGCTGCTGAACAATGTTGAGAAAATGTCTAATAATCAACCTCACAACACAGTTCAGTCCCTGAAGTCGGCCATCATTAAATTCCTAGAGCGGGACCATGCCGTGGACCCCCGTCGCTCATACAAAAAGCGCGTCAGATGCTGAGGGGCAGAGGTGGACAGCGCAACTTTGAAATGTAGCGGCCGCTACTGCTACCGCTACATGCTCTAAATGTAGCGGGCGCTACCGCTACCGCTACACCCACTAGATTGTAGCGCCGCTACCGCTACCGCTACATGTAGCGCGCTACTGCCCACCTCTGCTGAGGGGTCACACGTAGAGTGAATAAATGGAAAATCTACGATCTGATAAATTTCATTAATAACATTTTCCGTGTCACTTTTTATTCATCCATGAACGTAAATTTTTAGTTTGCAGTTCTATTGGTCCCACTTTACTGTTTAGACCCTATGCATGCAGTTGAAACGTGTTGTAGCAGCCTTGACAGAACATCACGGTTTTTACGTTTAACAGCAAATGAATATAAGTTAAATTTTTTGCTTAGGCTATGTCTCGTAAAATTTTTTTATTCTATGGGCTTATTTCTTAATGAGAGGCAGCGACGAACAACGATAGCACACAGTGAAGACGAATTTTTTGCAGATGATGTTTAGCTTTTGAGTGATGCAACAGTAATCATTTCTGCTTGCAAAGATGGGCTCCGCTACCAAACTTTTGAAACTACTACCCGTTACTCTGTTGCTCCGCTACCGCTACCGAAAATATGAAGCGCCACTAAAGACCACCACAAACAGGCTGGAAAAACAAAGCTTTTCATTTGCTTTTCAAAATATTTCACACTCATACAAAGTAAGATATTGACAGAATATCTTCCTTCAGATCCTACTGGTTCTTCTTGATGAGTTTGACTTAATCCATCATGAACAGAAACTCGTCAAATGATCAGGAGCTCTGTTTTGGGTAGAAAATAATTAGCCGACGGAAGTAAAAATTTTGAAATTATGTTGAAATCTTGGGGTCAAATTATACACATTTGGTGTGACACGAATCAAATCAGCCAGAGAACAATTTGCACAAAATGGTGCAAATTGGTACCTTTCTTGATAAATATTAATGATCTTCTGTGAACTAGCATTAAGTACAGTTGCAAAAACAGTTGTTCGTTTAACAGTTGTTCGTGGACAATATTACCTAGGGTTACATTTACTTATATCCACAGTTGCAGAGACAGTTGTTGGCGCGGAATATTGCCCGGGGCTGCATTTATTTACATACACAGTTGCAGAGACAGTTGCTCCAAGCACAATATTGCCTGGGGTTTCATTTACTTACATACACAATAGCAAAAACATTTGTCCGTCCAAATTATCGCCTATGGTTGCGTTTCCATACATACATACGCAACATGAATGGTAAAAATAGATAAAAAAATTAGGGGTATCTACGGCTGTGCACATAGCTTCTGTCTGACACAATCTGCAGTGTGTCTCCGAAAGGTTCGGTTGTATGATTATACTCTAGAAAAAATTAGCAAGTCTATTGATAAGTATTCGTAGATAGTACGATTGAAAACATGTTAGTTTGTAAATAATCAAACGTAGTAATAAATAACAACATACAACTACCGCATTTATGTATGTAGCCATCCAAAAACATACTGTTTTAAATTTGAGAGTGTACTCCTTCCCCACTTTGGACCTCCGTAGGAAGTTCTAGTAGTGGAATCAGCTCGGGACAGGGTCTTATTCAAGTACTCGTACATATGTATATACACAATTTATACAGAAAAAATACTATTAATGACAACGAAATTTTTGGGTGAGCGGTCCCCTTAAACGGCTATGTCAGCATTAGCGCTTTTGAATTTTTTAGTCCACTACTCACTGGGCAGCGACTTTTTCCTCACAGAAAGCACTAGCGCTACTCTGGTATCATTGCGAGATTCCACAAGTCTTAGATTTGTGGAGCAATAGACTGAAGTTGCAGACAGTCCAGTTCTATTTTTTGTCGTCTGATACTGATTCATCAAGAGGGCTAGAACTTGTTGACGTTCAAATATTCACTAACTCTACTGTATCTTCAAGCTTACAGGTATATCTGAATAAATACATTCACTTGAAATTTGTGTAGAAACTCAAACAAATTTCTGAGGAAGCGTCTGCAACCTTCCTTTTATCGGTCTGTGGAAGATGTTTAAATTAATTTGACTTTGTCAAACGCATTGTGACACAGTGCTGAAGAATTGTGTACCAAGTAATTGCATTGAAATACATAAAAATATTTGCAACATATGTGTTTATATTCCCGTAACCGTTAAGATGTAATTATCCCGATGTAATATTGGTGAATGAGTAGTTTTTAATACATTGTCAGTCACTGTCAGTCACAGACACAAATGGTCGTAATCTGTCTGTATCCTAGGCTTAGATGAACAAAATAGCATTTGATTCTCGGCTAACATCTGCAGCTGTTTGAACTTTTAGGTATATTTTAACTAGCCAACTAATTGCATTGCGTGCTATGTATAGAAATTTTAGTCCTGAACTGCACAGCGTTAGCTTTTCATTTTCAACTCTTCCTTTGAATAGTAGAATTTTTCCCAAAGCAAAAAAGCTAATGAAACATGTTTTGATTAAATGGTTCAACTTTCTTTTTCTAATTCGTCACCTGCACGTGACGAAGGTACTTGAGAATAAGATTTAAAAAAGTCGAAGTTCCGCTTGAAGTTTTAGGTGTATTTCAATTAGCAAAATGATTGTATTGTGTGCTATATAGCCGGGCCCGACGGAATCCCAGCCATCCTGTTGAGAAACTGCAAAGAGC
>VOMN01110349.1:0-10323 GCA_014899125.1 Orchestia grillus
CGACACCCCAGTGTAGCCGGGGTGTGAAGGCCCAAACATCTCCAAGTATTGAGCGGAATTACCTGGAACAGGCATCAAATAGCGCGAGAGATAATCGCATAAAAAGAGACACTACGAGTAATAAGAGACATGTAAGGAGATAGAGCTTGTCTGGTAGAACCGATATACCACTCTACACGGGACGAGTGAGATTGTGTAAAGCAAGGTATTTTTTAACACGAACATGAAATACGAATAAACTTTGTTTAAATCATTGATTGATAGTATACTATTATAACATTCTTTAGGCTGAATATACAAATAAAATGAAACTCTTGTTTTTATGAGGATTGAAATCAGACAATACATGGACACTTCAAGGCATCGACATTGTACGTATGCAGGGAAGGGTTAGTGGGTCCCTGGCTAAATTTGATGTTTTTTTGTATTTTTAACAACAAAATTAAAACTCAAATGTTATTATGTTTATTTTCCCATTTTTGTTTCCCCGTCCTTCATTGCGCAGTTCTGCGTGGTACTTCAGGTTAAAACTAGCTCGCTATTCCACTGCCTGCTGATTTTCTGCTCATTGTTTTCCTGAGAGTCCCTCTCAGCGCTGTACATGAGTGGTCCAGCGTACTGCAGGTGTCGGGCTCCGCCACTCTGCTCGCACTATTTTCGTCTATGCAGAGAGCTTGGCAGGTTCCACTCCCTGCTGCGCTCGCGGATTTTCATGGAGTCACGGAGTCCGTCTTTAAAATAGGGAAGCTTGAAACCCACGTTCCTCGCAGCCTTTAAGTGTTTTCTCAGAAGTTGTAGGACTTTTAAACACCAGTAAGTTGTATATCATGTCAACTCCTCTGAAATAATGTTTTTTTTTTCTTTCCTTAGCCTCCTCGCCGCGTGCAGAACTGGTACAGCACGTGGCAAGCGCTCGACTTCAGACCGGCGTGTCCCCAGAACCTCAAATACATCGGCACCTCCAACGGCATCCGTAACGGCGTGCACGAGGACTGTCTATACCTCAACATCTACACGCCCAGCGTGAGTGATCCCTTGCTGTCCCCTGCCAAATATTGACATGAATCTCTGAGAAATTTTGCCTGGAGTTAAATCGAGACGCGTGTCCCTAGAGCCAGAGAAGGAAGTTCCATGGAGGGTGCTGAATTTGAATAGAATTTAGTTACGATGGGAGAATTTTGCTCAGCTGGAAACTATTTCTTGACGCGTCGTGCTCAGGTATTCGGAAAAAATGAAAACATAAAACCTTTATAAGAGTATAAGGAAATAGCGAGGACGACATAGGATTCTTTATGGCATGCAGTGTAGAAAGGACTACTTCTTACAATTGTATGAACAACAGACTGGTAAGATTGTATGCTCCAACTCCCAGTCTGTAAGATAACCTCCTGTGTGAGGACCCTTTATACGGATCCATATCATAACGCGGATTATATTCTCTACATTTACAATCGTTGACAGAGAGCTTCTCAGGAATGAGCTTCTCAGTGGATGGGCTTCCACCGAGAGAGTACCGCTGTGACACGGATGACCGTCTGTTCATGGATGCATGTACAACGTTCGTAGCGGCTGCATTACGCCGCGTCTGTGTAGACTTTCTTCTCACTCACTGCCCGAACTCCTGTTCCTTTGATGTTCTCATGTCGCTATAGTTAGGGAAGGTCCACACATCTCCTTCGGTTCAGGAAGGATGCCAGACACTCGTGATGAGACAGATACAAAGTGTGGGTTCAACAAGTAAAAAACGTATGTGCTTCTTTAAAGTATACTGGATTTCTCGTACTCGGTAACTGTAAAAAGAAAACTTATGAATCTTCAGTACGCTTTACCCTTTTTGTAATGTTATTCTCGGATTTTTAGCATTTTCTGACTTATGAATATTCATTACGTTTCACTATTTTCGTAATTTCCATATTCTCCAATTTTTAGCACTTCATGAATTTTTCTCTTCGTCGTAAACGGCTTTTTCTCAATATTCTTAGATTGGCTCTTGAAAGTCGATGCTAGTGCAGTTATTCTCGAGTTCTGAGCCCGAAATTTCTATTTTCCTTGAAATCAGGTAGTTCTCCATGTGTAAGGGTACGGACTCTTTAAAAATGCATGAAGCTACACAGCAAGGTTATCCAAAAAGAGCACGAAGCATCTCAATCTCACTAATATATTCGTCCTCGAAAAAACTACCGGACTTTTATTTAGAAGCTTTGAGTTATTTGCTCAGACATTTTCGGTCTCATGACATTTTCGGTCTCATGCATTCTACTGCAGCAGCAGCAGCTGCTGCTTCTGCTGCTGCTGCTGCTCTCGGTCACTGATCTTGTCCACACAGCGACAATACCAGGGCGTCTGGGGGTCCGTTACGTGTCGTGATACAACTGGCCGCTGAATTTCGGAACTTGTGCGCATGCGGAAATTGTTTAGGATAGTTCCTAAACCTGAGTTCGGATTGCGTAAACAATTCAGATGACATTTTTTTTGATAAATTTGCTGCCTGAATTTCTTGCAAGCTAAGGGAATTGGCTGAATAAGCTCTGTGTTAGTCGGAATGCTGCTCATGATTTTTATAGTCTATAGGCAGAGTACGCGGAAATCTGTTGGCTGATAAGAAAATATAATCAGATAATAGTTGAATTCTAGACTAATATGTTGATGAAATCCATTTCTAAGATTTCATTTTGACAATCGAAACGTGGAGAAACGAGAAGATGAATTGAAGTTTCTGTAGCGGAGAGCGCGTCTAGTGACAAATATTTAAATATTTTTGAAATTCTTTGTTAAAATAGCAGCAATATGAGCAAGCAAACAAGGATACCCACTTGCCGAATTTTAAAAATCAAAGACCTGAAATATCATTAAAGCGTCTTTTCGAAGACTTAATGCGGTGCTCCTGTTTTGAAGCAAGTCAAAAAAAGCTTAGCATGGAAACCTTGAATGCTGACAAATTAGAAGTTACCCTCCTGAAAGGTTGTAAGTGAAATTAGGGATGCTTGCTGTTATTTCTGCTTCCAGTGATGTGAACACGACGGCTTTCCCGAGAATGCGCCAGCAATTGTTAATGTTCAGGCGAGATCAACATCAATGTTTCAGAATTGACGTTTGAGATTGTCCAGTGGTGTCTCAAACGGCTTCATTCAAACGCCTTTCCAGGGATTGGATGATTCGAATCAAATTTGTATGAAACATATATGACTGATTTTTTTTAAAGACTGAATTTATTCATATTTATTCCAAATACTCCTATTCTTATGATAGGAACACATGGGAACACATGATGGGAACACATGATGGGAACACATAATGGGAACACATGATGGGAACACATGATGGGAACACATGATGGGAACNTGGAGAAGACGTGATGGAGAAGACGTGATGGAGAAGACGTGTGATGGAGAACACATGAGGGAGAACAAAATTTTCGCTGACGATGTCTACCTACGTTACTGGAACCTCTTGAATATACACAGTTTTGCAATTATTATTATTAAGTGATCTAATAGCTTAATATTTGACTACTGAGACTTGTTCAACGTAACTAGAATGTGAGCATCAATAAGAACTTCTATTCGCATGAACTCATCAGTAAAGACGAGCTTTTACAGTTCGTGCTTGCGAACTGGGATACTGCACGTAACATTCTCTTCTCCTGGCCCCATGCGAGATTTACTTGCCTCAGTGTTATTCAGGCAATTCTCTTCATTTACGTGCTTGAAAAGTTTTGAAAATTTTATCAAATAGTTCATACTAAATGTTCCTTTCTTTTCGTTCTCCTGAAATCGCCTTTGCATGGTGTAGCTAGAAAGCTTTAAACTAACTAATAATAAATAAAATTCTGTCAAACGTGGAATATCGTATTAAATCAGGCCTAGTTTCAGTTTCGTGGAACTTGATGGTAAATATTTATACGCGCGATTTCAGTATTAGCTAAGAATATGTTACTACGATAATTGGTTCATGGCTGACGCTAATTTTACTCTCGTGATGGAGAACTCAGCTCATCAGACTACGATTTCGACTGACACTAGTAAATCGTAAAAAAGTTGTAGTGCATGAACACGAAGCCAGAAAAAATTGATATTCATTCGAAAACTCCAAACTTGGGACCAGTTTACACTACGCAGCGTCAGATCGGTTGCACTAAAGTGAGGCTTTGCTCACGTTTTGCTTTCCGTATTCCCATTTTGTCTAATTCGAAGCCTGCTTCCTTCATGGAGGGCTTTTGGTTGTCGAATATTTGCTTGCTGTATTTTTAATCAATACTCATACATCATGAAATGAGATACATTTTGAGTCTTGCCGTGCGTGCTTGAGTTGTGACGCAGTCGCTGACATCATCTCTTCACGGTTTGTCTCCACGATGGTTAGTTTTAAAAAATGCCCTCACACCGCGATAACGAGGATTATTTTCCAGGTGAGCAGCAGCGTCGCCAACACCTATCCTGTGATGTTCTACATCCACGGCGGGGACTTCGAGCATGGGGCCAGCAACCTGTTCCCCGGCCACATGCTGGCGGGCTGGGGCGAGGTGGTCGTGGTCACCATCAACTACAGGCTGGGGGCTCTGGGTGAGGCTTTAACTCTTTATTGTCGAAATTGTTTTGACGATAAGGTTGCATTCAGCATTGTACGAAAATTAGCTGCTTCCTCGTGAATTTTGAAATCCGTAAGGAGAGTGATGAGTGAATCCTGCATAGCAGGCAGGTTTGATCGGACTTAAACATGTTTTTTGCTAAAACACCAGCATTTTCGTGTGTTTGGATGATACGGGTATATATCCTGCCCAACAAAAATTCTTTAGAGATGATAATTTTTTATTATTAGTCAAATTTCCATTTAAAATGAATCTTGAGGAATTATTTCAAATATTTGCTGGGGTATAAAAGTTTTATGAAATATTGCCTGAGCACAACACTGCCAAGGAGCGCTTACCTCTCAGGCCTGAGCGCATTGAACTACCCTCTTAATTTGCTAGCGGGCGGTCGTACCAGACTTTTAAAATTTCCAAAAAGCTGTTATATTTTCCCCAAATTATGTAAAGTTCATGTCTCTGTTGAGTCCATCCGACTCAACCGTGAGCCCATGGTATGATCGATTGAGTATAGCTAGGGGAAATGGGTTCAGTGTTATGTAAGTACGTAGATAATTACGTGCATGTATTACGTAACTTTAGCCAGCTTTCCCTGACGTTTCGCTGTTCAGTTAATTGTAAACTTTAAATGAATGGTACTTTTAACTGTTACTATAGAAGAGCAGCAGCTCTTTAAGAAGCTGCACCACAAGTTACGTCGTGAACGGCCTAAGACGGCCATGTGCATCCATTTTCCACGCTTTCTGCATATGCTCTTCCATCTCAGTGCCTCAAGAACTATACCACTGGCATGATCTAACTATGTGAAAAATGAAGAGCCATTGCTGTCTTGAAGTATAGTCAAATATTAACGAATTTATGGTACATTTACTCAAATCGTTTTATTGCATCTTACTACATGGCAAACCCGATATCGATGAGAGATTTTAAGCCTAAATAAATGGTTAACTTGAAATCAATTCAAATTCATCAGTCTTCGATGCGCTTTTCGGGGTATTTTAACATTGAATTGCACCGTCGAGTAGACCTGCGTACATCATTGTGCTACATCTAGTCGCAACGCTGGCAGTGAAATGTAACAAACTGTTATCTGAATGTACTTCCTCGCCACCCTTCAGTCTCGGGAATTTTCCATCACTGAAATGTGTCTGCTTCCATGTTTTAAAAATTTGGTAACTCCTCAAGCGTAAATCGTTTTTCGCTTTCCTGTTGCCAGAGCCGAAGTATAAAAATAGCTGACATCTAAAATCTGTCTCCTTCCCTGGACTTTGTGAGCAGCATTGAGAGCGGTGCCAGCTTGTGATGTTCGTTCCTCGGTTACCAAAACACCCAGCACTCCACTTAGCTGCTTTTGAAGCGCTCTTTATGTGCATTAGGTCCACTACTCCCTGCCTCTCAAGAGTGCTACCTCATCAGGTTTCCTGAGCACTGGGGACGAAAACTCGCCTGGAAACTACGGCCTCTTGGACATGTCGATGGCACTGGAGTGGGTGTACCATAATATTCGCCTCTTCAACGGAGACCGAGAGCGCATCACAGTGTTCGGCCCTGGGGCCGGCGGGGCCGCAGCGGGGCTACTCGCCGTCCTACCCAAGACCCGCTTCTACGTACGCCAGTTCATCTCTTCAGTGGGTCACATTCCAAGTTCTTATATTTGTAGGTTCGCTAAGGGCTCTGACCATCGTGGCACTTAATGGCTTATATGAAACGTCTTTCTTGTTCATGTGTTCGGGAGGAATAATACGTGTTCGATAATTGAGTCCTTGTAGATAAGTCTGACGCGTCCAGTCATGGCCCGAAATAACCGTAGTCGAAACGTAGGAATAGTGTTGTGTTTTTGATCGTATCTTCGACTAGTTTTGCTGTGTTTTCCAGCTTAAAGCATGAACAAGTTCTCATGCAGAACAAATTCACATACTCGAATGCTTAATTTCTGAATATTTTCAGTTAATTTTTCGACTGAACTGATAAGGGTCTATTTTCTCGCTCCGGATCCGTCTTTTAAACGCTTTGAGTGCACACGACAATTTCTCATGCCCTCTTGCTCCGTTGCGGGGGTGCTGGATAAACGGGTAGTTACAGTTGTGCTTCTTTAGGTTAGTGTAGCGCATTACACAGTTAAAGTTGAGGTTAACGAATTACAGTCGCTAGTTGAGGTTAGCGNTGAGTAACTAGTTGAGGTTGGGGGTTTGAGTAACTAGTTGAAGTTGGCGGCTTCAGTAACTACTTGAGGTTAACGAGTGTAAGTATTGCAGTAGCTAGTTGCGGTTAACGGACTTCATTCGCTAGTTAGGGTAGTTTGAACTAGGTTAAAAGTACCGTCGATTGAGTAACGACCCGTCACGTACACGTATTCAAATGAAAATACAATACAAAATACACAATACAATCAAGTACAGCGGCACGGTATAGTGGCGCCGCACTCATGTTTGGGAGTCCAGGCGTACATTGTACGTAGACAAAGGCTGGGCGTACAGCTCGAGCAAAGAATCTGTGTTGACCGTTTCCACCCTGCAGACGTTTGGTTGTGCTGTTGATTGATGCAAAGGGAAGATTTACTTTCTTGATATGTATGTGCAAATATGTCGATTACATTCGTAAGATTTTAAACGGAAAATATTCTCGGAATTCGTTTGACGAGTTTCTATCGATGAGGGAGTGTAGTTAGGTGGTCGGGTTGTGTTACATGGGCTGCAGGTTGTATACAGAGTAGCCAATACATCACACAGTAGCCGATGTGTTCAATATAGTAGCCGACGGTAACACATCACACAGTAGCCGATGTGTTCAATATAGTAGCCGACGGTAACACATCACATCATAGCTGATGTGTTCAATATAGTAGCCGACGGTAACACACCTCACAGAAACCGACAGTTGAGACGCAACGTTGTCACGATAGGGTAAAGTCTGTTTGTGCAGTCGAAAAAGCTTCAAAATGTGACAAGGTTGTTGTTTCTTGTTGCACCAACTCTGCGTGGGTATTTTTCAGCCCTGGAGTTATTTACACCCGCGTATTTTTGTTGAATTGCCGATTGAGTGTAACGGTAACTATATTTCTATTCACTAAGGTGCTTAACTTGTTCAATTTTGAACCTGAAAGATGTCTAAGCCTTCACGCGATTTCCATTTTCCTATTTTCGAAGCCTTTCCCATACGCATACGTGCGTTATCCACAAAAGTAGTTTCTGGTAAAACACTAAAAAATGTACAAGAATTTTATACTTTTGAATACGTTGAGGAAGCTTTAACTAACATAAATTGCAGTGATATTTACTTTGTGTGTAAAAATTTGTTTTTTATCATGTTGAAGCGATGTAAATAGGAATGAGATGAAAAGATGTATATTTTCAGTTTCTTTACAAATGCGACGTTATACTCGGAGCTACCTCAGTGTTAAATGCCTCACATGGCAGATGTACATACAACTGTCGGCACATACGTGGCTTTTGAAACCGGCAATATTTTTCAGTCAGCATTTAGATATATATTCCTTTAAACATATCTTTCTTTGAAATTATCTCCCTGAAGCTACACGAGAAATCGTTAAAGGGAAAGAATAACCCAATTTTTACCGTCTATGAGGAATCCAGTTGCATAGGTTTGTACTGCTTGTTTTTCGTAGACAGTTTAAAGTATCCATAGTGCGTATGTACATAAGGCTGTAGCTAGTTTTTTGTGCGAAGCAAAATACGTTTCCGCCTAAATTATTTGGTCGGTAATAGCTTAACTTCATTTGTGGCTGAAGTCTCCCTTAATTGGCATAAGATAGTCAAAATAGGGTTAAGTTAGTTAGGTTTGTCTATCTTATGCTATGAGGGTAGGCATTCCCAGGGAATGCTGTTAAGTTGCCTCAGCTCTTGTTAGGCCGTCGGGACCGTTATCTTTCGTGCCCACTTTATTTCTTACGTGGGCATAGATTTTTCATCCCTTTAAATCCTTACTAAATGGTCCCTTTTCATTCGGTACGAGATAGTCCGAGTGTCTGAAGAGCTGTTATCTCTACTACGACTGCTGTGGCAAAAATCAGTGCTGCAAGAAACGCAGGCGCGGCTCTGGACGTGCGCCTCGTACGTTCACCTCCCACGCAACTTGCTGCGTCATCCCCGACCGTCGTGCGCTAATTTCTTCGCGATTTGCCTGAAATTTTTGCTCATCCCGAGTCTTCTCGAGACATTTCTGCTCAGCTGGGCTCGTTGTTCACCTTCTTCGGTTTGGCGTTTTTATATTTTTCTATTTTAGAATGAAAGCCGAGTGGACTTCATGGGCAAATGTTAATTTTGTGTTTAATATTATTACTGTAGAAAAATTAATTACAATCTAATTTATTAGATTCTGGTTCTGGATTTATATCAAGACTTCGTACTTGGGTTCGGATTGTGTTCGCGCCTATAATGCCGTACAATAGCTTGTATTTTTTCTCGAACTTCAGGTTTTCATTTCTTGTAAATGGAATACGTTGATAATAAAAGAACTTCTTGGAGTATTTCTCGGCACCGTCTTCCCATCACGGTAATGGAGTTGACTGCTTCTGGACTTAGTGAATCGAGCGCGTGAAGGCTCTGTGCCTTACGCTTATTGTGCTAATTCTATATTTGGAAAAACTTTTTCCTTTTTCTCTACTTAAGATTTATGGAGTATCGACGAAAGTGACTGCAGTTATGAATGAGGTGTGAATCATACATTTATTGCAATGATCCTCTATTGGCAATTGAATTCGGTGTAGTAGCAATCATAT
Organism: Orchestia grillus; assembly: GCA_014899125.1. Taxonomy (NCBI): domain Eukaryota; kingdom Metazoa; phylum Arthropoda; class Malacostraca; order Amphipoda; family Talitridae; genus Orchestia; species Orchestia grillus. The sequence goes on from VOMN01110349.1 coordinate 9,324, forward strand.
GTGACCGCAAGTAAGGCGGATGACAGCTTCGTTTCAAATTCATTGCTGTGATTCTGCATCTCCAATTTAAAAGCCCATTTCAATGCCCACCATAATTTCATCAGCTAAATTTTCATATTGTGACACGTTGATTGTCCATCACAATTACATCATGTAGAAAGATAGAGATAGATAATACAATATATTCTGTCTCGGATAACGTTTGGTAGGCAAAATTACTAGCACTCGTAAAGCATTTGAGTGTACGGTACAATTTTCTTGAATTAGTTCCTAAGACTTTCATTAACAGCGGTTTCTTCTATAGATAATAAGAATATCTCAGGACATATTGAAAATATGAATAAAAATTTATTAGGGAAACGTGCATGATGCAATTTTATTTTGTGTGAATTACGTGTGCCGCTTTTGGCTCAGTTTTTTCTGCATGTTTTGGGATCGTATTTTTAAGCGACAACGTAAGTGCAAGTGCATGTTTTTCTGCTTATCTGTATTACGTTGCTTCAGCTCGTAAGTCCAGCCCTAACGTGAGACATTCGTTTTTCCAGCTGTACGGATGTGTGTTGAATGCTGGACTGAAGCCTCTGTTCCATTACGGAATTCAAATATCGACTCAACTATATTATTATTAAAGCGTCCTTCGCTTAGAATTGTTACTACGTAAATGAAATTATAGTACATCAAACCATTGGAAAGTAAGTGAGATTAGCTTAATTAAGCTAAGCAATTTCTAAGCAAATCTTACCCTAAGCCATTGCTAAGCACAATAGATTATCTCACAAAGCCCCGTACACCAACAGAGCGGGTCGCCCCTGGCCGACTGGGCCGCCATTGACGACATCTACCGCGTCCAGAACACGTCTCGCGTGTACGGCCTGGAGGTGGGCTGCACCGTCGAGTCGTCCTACAAACTCATGCAGTGCCTCAACAGGAGGAATTATGAGGAGCTGGCCTCGGCCCCCATCACGGTGAGTCTGTGTTCGCGGCATCACAACCCGTAGGG
>VOMN01110354.1:0-14904 GCA_014899125.1 Orchestia grillus
GGATAGGTAAACCTAACTAACCTACCTCTATTACCTATGGCCTGTCCTATGTCCCCTGAGGGGACATTTTAAGTAATATCGAAGAAATTTACAATTAATTGCGATTATTAACGAGGAATGAAAACGGGGACAAACTCGTGGTACTTTAAAACCCCTCAGTTGATGATCAGTAATCGTAGCTGTAGGTTCAACTTCTGTTGATGCTATCCAGGGAAGCTCTCTTCACAGCATCTTGTTAGGGTGTCGAATTGAAATCGTCATGGAAGTACTGCAAATAATGAAAATAATCATTACTCTAATTTATTCAAGAACGTTGTTTGAGGATGAATAATCGTCTTCTCAACAAATTAATTCGTTGTTTTGAATGCATTCACGGCATAAATCGGAATAATCTAATTAGCATCAAATAAAATTGTAATGGACACGTGAAGGCAAGTTACGATTCAAACCAAAAAATTACCACCATCTTTAAAAAATGCATCATTCTTCTCAATTTTTTTAGAACGAAAAAATTACATAATTGTACACGCTGTGAGAGTGCAAAAACATACGAAACACAAATTTCCGCTGAAGTATGCTTGGAATTCTGTTACACTCATGGTACCTGGTACACTTGCGCTGGAGCTCCATGAAACGATAACTCTGAGCGCAGAAAATATTGGCTAATACGATAATTAGGCTTTGGTCGAGCGTTCAAAGCCGCAGCTCGGAGATCGCTCCCGTCATCACCGGGCCCAAAATGTGCCGCTATTGTGGTGTACTCGGCACCGCCGAGACAAAATTTGTTCCCACCTCGAGCGCGTAATTTACTCTGTTCTCATGGACACTCAGGCTCCGAAATAAAGGTTGATTATCTAATTCATGATGGGATTCGCGTCGAATGGAAAATTACAAAATGTAAAATTATTCATGAGATGATACGACAAAGGATAAATTAGAACTTGAAATGGATATTTTTGTCCTAGGGGAGGCCTTTATAATACGCATCTGGGAGGACATGGCAGCACTGTTCGCTTTCTACTGGTGTGTGAAGCAATGAAACCTCTCCTTAATTTCATGAGCCATACTTGTATTATGGATGAATATGAACTATGTTTTACGTTGGAGACGAGTTGATATGGAAATAAATTTCGGATTGAAATTATACCTTGAGCTTATGTATCTAGCACGTAAGAAATAACTAAACGAAACATATTTTCAAAAACGTGATTGAACTGTCTATGCGTTTAGCCTTTCTCAAGTCCGGAAACGTGCTATTAATTGGGTAAATTAATATCGATATAGTCTTGTCATCAGAATTAGTGTTGATGACCAGATGACTTCCGTGATTTAGCAGGCGTTGTCTCAGAGTACCGTTTAATTAACCCGTTACTGCCTCACGTACCAAACATAGTCAAATTACTTACAAATGTGCTTAGAAAATGATCATGGTTACCAACAAAAACTATTGCCCCACAGTTTTGTTAGTTCAACTTCTACATCAGTATTAAGGCTTCGTAAGCCCTGTTGTAATAACCTGTACCCTAATACTAAACTTTTCTACAAAATGCACAGGAAAGAACATTTTCAAACGTTGAAGCTTCGCATATTCATTAACTGATACCGTCTCTCAATGAAAACACTGTCGATTTTTATGCTCTCAAATTATTCAGTACAAATTCCCTATAATTTATGGCAACACCCGTCCAGATATTTCATCTGATCTCGACCCTGTGTGTGACAAGCATATCATTTGTAGTGCAAATGATATGCTTGTCACACACAGAAATTTTTACGACTGGAATTTATGAAATTTTTACGACTGGACTTATGGATGGTGTGACTTATGAACTACAGGAATGTACGTATTATTTTTTCTAGATTTTGTTAGTACCAAAATTTCCATTTGAATATCGGAATTTTGAATGCAACTAAAAATGATTTTGAATTGTTCTTCAGCCTGAGGATGATGTACGATATATTGAAACGTTGCAGTATATAAATACACAAATAGTTTTATTAAAACGGTTGGTAACTAATTGAGTGTTTTAACACGCAATGAACAGGAACAATTCAGCAAGGTTGAGAAATCAGAAAAAATGTTTCGTCCAGAGACAACATGCCTAATAGAATTTTTATTAGTTATCTAGGAAAAAATTAGGGTAGTAAGGGGCTAAGGAAGCTTCGAGTTTGAACTGCAACGGCGTCAATCCCATTTTTTAGTCAGCTACACTGGCAGCGAGTTGGGGGGCACGCGCTGGTCTGACGCGAGTTGGGGGGCACGCGCTGGTCNCTGGTCTGACGCGAGATACTTCCACCTTCTTTACGACACCGTCTGCTCCACCCGCTGCTCACAGGGCCTTGAAGTCTTGCAGTGTTGCCTAAAACTCCTAACTTAAAATTTGCCACGTCTTTTCAGGAATGCAAGGAATAAAATGAATATAAATTGAACTCTTTCAGGCTTCGCCACTCCAGCCAAAAAGTTCCATTTCTTACCTACTGTGAATGAAGCTTCCTAAAGAACGATATAAATCTAAAGAAATATGAACTGAGTATTATTACCAGTGAGCAATAACCCTCATGAAAATAGGCCTACTCATGAGTTACCCGTGAAAGATGCAGGGAAAATTACCACATGCAAAAATAGACTCAGGAAAAAATAACCCCAGCAACATCAGAAGCCTATGATCTTTAACTATAGTTTAACCATACAACCATACCATACTTTAACCATACAAGAGTAAAATTAAGATCTTTCGTTATTACTGGAAGGCCTAGGAAAACTGGTCACTTACAGGAGTGAAATCTATGGAGCTACATAATACTTGAAATGGAAATAGTCAATCAACAACAAAATGAAACTCTACAATCATCGAAAACAACTTGCCACTTAAAATCTAAAAACCGTTAGTCGTCAATCAGTAACATTTATAAAATGATCAGTCACCAATAAATGATAGTATATCTTCAGTTGAAAATAGCCTACTAAAGTGAACCCTGACTTGCGGCTTCCCTACACGAACATCCTCAGTTGCCAGTCACTTCCAAAGGCTTTTCCAAGAAGCTCAGCACCTAAACGAAAATCCAAGTGGATATGCCCCTACAGAATGAACTCCTACTTCGCCAATCGTTTCAGAACATCTCTAGTTGCTAATCACTTCCAAAAAAGTTCCGAGTCGCCAATCACTTCCAAAAAAGTATTGAATCGCCAATCACTTCCAAAAAAGTATTGAATCGACAATCACTTCCAAAAAAGTATTGAATCGACAATCACTTCCAAAAAGTATTGAATCGCCAATCATTTCCAAAATAGAATTGAATCTCCAATCACTTCCAAAACAGTATTGAATCGCCAATCCCTTCCAAAAAAGTATTGAATCGCCAATCACTTCCAAAACAGTTCCGAGTCGCCAATCGCTTCCAAAAAAGTCCAGTGTCGCCAATCGCTTCCAAAAAGCCCAGTGTCGCCAATCACTTCCAAAAAAGTCCAGTGTCGCCAATCACTTCCAAAAAAGTCCAGTGTCGCCAACCACTTCCAAAAAAGTCCAGTGACGCCAATCACTTCCAAAAAAGTCCAGTGTCGCCAATCACATCCAAAAGAGTCCAGTGTCGCCAATCACTTAGCAAATGGAACGCACGTCCCGAGTCACCGATCTCTAGCAAAGGAGAAAGAAACAAGCGCCCCAAGAAGGCGATGTCGGAGCCGTCCATCTCCGCCAGCAAGAATGAGGCCAAATGAGATGGCACACAATGGAGGTTCTTTAGGTCCAGTACCCAAATGAAAAGCATTCGTAAAAAATACCTGTATTATTTTTTCTGCGTAAGATTTAGTGGAAGCCTCAAGTCCGAGTATTTTTTATGTTTCGTATTCAAGAAGTAGGAAAATATAACTTTTATATTACATGAACAATACGGTAAAAAAGTTGTCTGGTTACAGCACACTTATGCATTCGTGATACAAACATGCTTCAAAAACAGGATTTCTTTTTGCGAAATTTATGGCTATCTGCTTCCAGAGGACGGAACTACATAAGCCAGGGATTGCTACACGAGCAGAAGGGTGCGTTCAGCTTAGTTCTCTATGCGATCCTTCTCCCCAAGTAAGGCGCGCATTACACTACAACGGGTAATAGGGATAACCCAAAGCCCAAAGAGAAAGTTAAGCAGTTACGAGTTCATTTTACTTCATTTACCCACTTTCGAAGATCTCATCATGAAACTCACGAGTGGAGCAGCAAGGCTCGTTTACAATGACTTCAGAAATTGCCGAAGCACCAAAGAAATGCCGCGTTCCTTTTTATTAACTTCTTTAAATTATTATAAACTGGAGTTCACCAGTAAGCATTGTTGCAACCTGAAATGGATCTGCGTAAGGTTGTAGGGCTGAATTTCATAGCGCTACATAATTCTCGAATTAGAAACAGTCAATCATCCAAAAAAATAAATCTCTTTAGTGGTAAAAACCACCAGTCACCTAGAAAATAGAAAGAGAAAGTCATCAAAAAGTTACATTTGAAAAAAGATCAGTCAACAATTAATGATAACACCGATTTGTGGTTGCACATTACAAGGTACTTCCTTTCATACATTCTTGTACGATGAAACTCTTTTTTAAGCTCATCACTGGTATACTCGAAAACTTTCTAGTGTTTAGAGGAGGCACAGATCCAACAAACTTGATGAGAGCTCTTTTTTTCTAGGGTTCAAACCATTATCTTCGCCCTCATCTATGTTAATTCCCATTTCTTCCTTCGACGAGCGAGAGCCTGTGGGGCAACCCTGCCAGACTTTCCTCCCAAATTTGCGGAAGGAAATTTATAGACGAGTAATAACAGTAATAATAATCTAGAATATGTAAGTGTAAGTTGTTAAGGTTGGGTAAAAAACTCATAGCTGAGAGTAAAATGAGACGCAACAGCAATGTATGTTTTTCTCAAGCAATAGCCAATTCCAAACTCCGCATTTGTTCACGTGAAAAAAGAAAGATCCTTTTTCAGCCTCCCAAAGACTGGAGTTCAGATGGCGCAAAATAGGCAATTTAGTCGCGTTGTTTTGGTCGAACGCAGAGAGAGCAGACGCGTGTGGTCGGAGGCAAACAGGCGTATTGCAGCGACGTGCCGGCGGGAGGCACCAGCACTCACCGCGCCGGTGAAAGCTTTGAATACTTCCAAAGTTAAGGCAGCTACTTTTTCACGAAAACTGTCCTATATGTAGGTAAGGCCACACATAGTGATGTGGCAGACACTGAAGTTGGTGTGTACAAAAATTCATCGACAGTGCAACAAGGAGGACAGTGCGACTGTAATAAATTTTGGCTTGAACCGAAAATAACCAATGCAAGCGAAGAATAATTAAGAAGATTATGAGAGCGGTGGTTCATCCGTTCAATCAATAAATTGGCTAATAGAAAGCTCTAGCAGCAGCAGCAGTCACCAAAATAGAATAAAGTATAATTTTCTTAGCGGTTACTGGAACAACGAATTCATTAGCCATACCTAATGCCCGACACGTTCGCAGCCACGCGCCGCACATGCGCATGAAGTGGTGTCTTGGTCCACTCAGTCCAGCTACGATTTAGATATGTTTAAATGCTGCATTAGCCGTCACCCCTGACGTACATGTGCGTGCTCGTTGATTACATATATGAATGGGCTACAAGTGCTCAAACTTTGTAGAATCTCTACGAAATGAAAAATTGCAACTTAAAACTTTATAAGTACAAACATTTATGATACCATGGATCAACGAAATTAACTTTCATGGTGGTAGCGAATGCGTCAATGAAAACGTTAGGGAAAAAGTAATAGATTACTAAAACAGCACATGGATCAATACTTCTTCAAGGCAGAATCCACAGACTAAAATTATACTACAGAGGGAGTAAATATACAAAATATCGGTCTGTCGACAATTATAATCACATAGCAACAACAGAAAAAACAAACGCATTAAAAGCGTATAATAAGTTTTTGCAAACAGGACACAGTGACAATCAACATCGCTAAATACCTAAAATTGTGTTCGTACAACAGAAAAAAACAATGAAATGACAGGAACGCTTTAAAGAATTGAAGGTCCTAAACTTAAACAGGAGAGCTGAAATTATTTGAAAATATATCAGAGGAAATGATATAGGAAAAGATAATGTATCAGCATTAGAATTGGAATTAAAATGGATATTTATGCTCCGTGCATGCTACTGCCTTACTCACGGAGCGTCGTTTCGATGCATTTTTTCTTGCTCATGTGACGAATAATTCTTAAATGCCCGTATCCTTGATGAACATAAGAAACTATTCCACGTAATAATACCAATGCTTCATGGAAGAGTGATTCAAAAGTGTCTGTTACTGCACGAAGCTATGGCAAAAAAGTCCAGAAAGATACAAAGACGAGCTAATAAATGCATCAGAGTTTAATTTTATATTCGCTATCCTAGTCTGGATTTTGATACTTACGTTTATAACTACAACTCAAAATAGTCTTTTTTAACTCGCAAGTTAATTTGTAAACGTTCAAGTTTTGATGAAATAAGTGCACTTCCATGCACTTTAATTCTAAGCCAGGGTGAGCACTCAAGTCGCTCTCCCATATAAGGAATATTTAATCGTGCAATTATGTAGTGTCGCAGACCAATCAGGCAAATTTTACAGGTGCTCTCCTCTATTAATTAATCCATACGAAAAAAACGAAAAGAGCAGTATTTCAGTCACTCAATTTCCCAGATATCACCTAAAAATAGGCATACATAGTGTTTTCGAAATGAACAATTTTGAATCCTTTTTCGCCAAAAACGGTATTTTTCAGTGATGCTAACCATGCCAACCGCTGGTCCAACTAAGCGGGATTGATCGGAATCCAAAGACACTTCCGCTGGTAGCATGTGGTGCCCTGAATAACCATATGAGCTCCAACAGAACCAAAAATTATCAAGTAAAAGACTTATACACAACCTATTAATGCATAACGATAAGAGACTAGCAAATAGACTACCGCATCAACAAGAAAGTGCTAAATTTCATATGTAAGAATGAAAGCACAGCCCGTAGGTTTCATACCAACGATGACATAAGCTTCACGAGCAGAAAAATAACTCAGATTTTCAAAAACACGCTTATTCCACCTTGCCTCGCGGCTCGTGTGCATAATAACTTGCTGTCGATGACGTTTTAAAATCCTAGCTCAATTTTACACCTCGTGTCTCAAAAGCTACGTTACTCTCCCCCGAAAACGCCCGCCTCCTGCCCCGGAGAGATATTCAAATTTCGAGCGAAGAGGAGCAGACAAGCGTTTTGCACTCAAGGCGCGGGTCATGAATATCAAATTTGTGAGGAAGAGGCCTGACGGATCCTCTTACGAGCAATCATTTCCTCGAAATAAAACTCGTCGTCATCGCCCGTCTTCATAGAGATCGAAGCGATGATCCAAAATAAAATTGGGGATGCATTAAAGTTTTCTTCAGCGCGTATAATCTTTAAATCAGTTCTCAATTGAATGGAAAAATGCTAAAGCAATCAGCAGGCTAGCGTTTATTCATCTTCCTTACCGCTGTGCATGCACCTATGCTGACTAGCCCATGATGTATGCCACCTGCCAAAGAAAGGACCAACGTAGTTACAAGCATCGGGTCCAAGCTGCTTGGTTCTGAAGTTTTTAAATTAACAACCGCTCGGTTTTGAATTTCATAGTGATTTCTCTGATTACATAATTATTGTCTAACGAGATTAGCATATATTTTTTAAAGTTTATAAATTAATTCCTCGGAAAAAAATGTGATGAACTGCTGCGAAAAGTAATGGAGTTCATTCTGATCGACAAAGAGCTCCAATTAGAAGAGGCAGCAACAGGCCGATCTTCACTTCTTGCTTTAACAATTTCGTTCTTGGTAATATGGCGCCTGCAATTCATTACGCGTGTCTCGCGAATATTGCCACTCTCTTTTATCCCACACCCACTTTACCTCAACAGATGGCGCAATATTCTTGAAGGATTGGCAGAGAGAACATAAATGGAAATTTCCGAGTTGGATTACCACAACCTAAGATTGAATTTAAATTCCCTTACATGCTGCAGAAAAGATATCATCAGGACAACTGAAAATTGCTCGGAATGAAAAGTTTACGAGAGAAGAAGACACGTGCCAACTAACCCAGGCGATCTGCATGGAGCCCGGACGACGACATGGAATTGCTAAGTGCTCTATTACCCATGCAGGCTGCCCTGGGTGAGTTCCTTATTACTTATTACTATTCCAAGCAATATGGAAGATGACGTCTTTCGATTAATTTAAAATACCTACTTTTACTCTCGAAATGATGGATGAGATAAAGCTTCAATTTACACATGATTAATTTGTATAAATTTATCCCCACAGTTAAAACAAAATGGCGACCAAGGTAAAACGCTATTTCTAGCATCGAATACTAGCTTCTGACAAATCCTCTCTCACTTGGCATTCCTGCTCATACTTTTACTAGATATCCCATCGCGTGTATTAAAAATACAGAGCTAAATACATCCATCAACAATTCGAGTAACACACTACGCCGTGCTGCTTCGCATAATTAAAATGCCACAACAACTTTAGCTTATCCTTCTTCAATGTCTCGCGATGACCTTTAATTCCCGGCTTAAGTTCCACCCATGACTACCGGAGACCAAGGCACACGCTGTTCAGTACTGCTTATCCACACCTTGGATGTCTAAATTTGTGGGAGAAATATGGCACGCTGATTTGTCTTCACGCCGCCGCGGTCCTTTGAGTTGATCGAGCGCTTCGTGGAACCAAGGCAATACAATTTAAATGGAGATTTTGTTTACAAGGCACCTTCAGAATTTGAATTACCTGCAAGCTGCTCCATGAATGTTGTTCAATAGGCGAATGACTTGCTAATATTTCATACGGAGGTTCGAAACTCCGGACTGAACTCAGCATGAGGATGATGTTTTCGTGAAACTTGCACACAAAAAAGAACATTTAGTCGAAAGGCCTTGATGCATCTTGTGGAATGATGGTACAAAAATTTCCATTATTGTGACGACTTTCCTATCTAAAACCTGAGTAGTAGATGAGGAATACAATTAAATTCATCCGTGCATTATTGTGAAGTTCTAACAACATTTTCCTACTGGCGAACAAAAACTTCACATAGTGGACCAGATGAAAGATCCGTGAAGCTGCCAGCCTACAGCCTTCGAGTCGCATGTACAGCACCCCTGCACAGAGTCCAAACTCTGGCCGGACCTCGGAACATGATTTGTCGAATTAGTTCCTGCCGCAGAGCCGAGGGCTCAAGTGTGTGTATATTTTTAGGGGCGAATTTGCAATGGTAATGAGTCGCTCGGGCGCCGGAAGATATTCGCTGAGATTAAGCTTCGATTACCCCGTAATTCGGGACAATATGGGCCCACCCTGCATGGCGAGCTCCGCATAAAATCGTGAGTTCGAGGCAGCGGTGTGATGTCTTGAAAGCGGGGCTGCGAATAGAATACCGGGATAACGCGAGGCAGCGAGAAGAATACAAGTGATGGGTGTGCCACGAGTACAATACGCGAGCAGTGAGGGTCAAGGAAGGGAATGCAGGGAACTCTCGATACATCCACCGGTGTGAGACCTAATAAATCGAGAGAGTGTATAAATGGAGATACGGTATTAAGTCACCGAAAATGTGAAATGAACACTAAATTAAGGTTAACTGCGATAATTACCATCTGAGTATGCACCTATTCTACAAATTATTAAAGATAAAATAAAATTATTCAAACACAATATTATACTATATGTTCATTTATGTTATAATTATACATACGATGAAAATTGATATGTATGGGAATTAATACTTGTTGAAATTATGGAGCTCATACACATAAGCTTTGCATTCTGTGATAAGAAATGGCTTAAACATTTTAGAAATGTAAATAAAGGAGGACTTATAGAATAAGCCAGGCCCATCGCAGTTGTAAACTTGTTCGGGAGAGTGACTAGCCTCTGGTATAATTTCTCTGGAAGTAAATAGAATAAAGCTGCCCTATCGTCAGCTCTGGCGGCTTCTCCAGAGAGTTTGACGTTTTTAGACAGAGTCTCTTTCTGAATACATGAAACCAGCCATTACTCCTTTTGAAGTTTTCAGATCCTCTTTCTTTTTCTTGAACCAGCTTGAATAGTGTAACGGCTTTCTGTCTCATAATACGTGCAGATAACACAGAACTCCTTTCTCTTTGATTTTTGATGCATGCATACAATAAACTTTCCATGGCATGCATTGTAAAATTGCGAATTTTTGCAGACCTATTACTTCCCCTATAATGAAGAGCGCTAGCACATTGCCGAATTTTTCCTTGATTTTTCTTACTTATTCGGAGTTGACTCATACAAAAAAAATCCTTACTGATTTTGGTAGCCGGTCGTCCCTTGTTCAGTTTATCTATAATATTCAATTTTTCCTTAATACTAACTGCTTTTCTTCCACGCCCTTTAGTAACTGGTTTTCTTTTACTGTCACTCATAAGGGTAGCCATAGTTTACAATTTATTATCAGAAAGGAAACTAAAGCACAATAACAGAAGGAAAAGGCCTATCCAGAGTCAGCGTGTCCTTAGGCTTTTTCTTTCGAGAAATGTGTAGAACATCAGAGTTTGGTAGACGGACGAATCGAGTACCCTGTACTAATGGAGCGAACTTTACGAGATACATCGAGCCAGGGACAGATCGAGAGATGGATGAATCGAGAGTTTCCTGTAATAATCAACGCGGTTGGTCACTCAGCAGAATCATAAAATATTAATGAACTTTTATTTTCGCAACGTATATGAATAATTATAGATACTTCGCATGAATAAATTTCCGTCAACTAAAGCTCGAAGAACCATTAACAACGCATAACGTTCACATGAACTTCAATGGATTGGCACCACAACATAACTGTTCGTACACGAGCTAGACGTGTTTGCTCGTCAAGACAACTTTGAGCTTATTGCCCAGAAAGCTTTGAGTGCCGTTGTGTGTCGTGGCTGCAGCTGGTCGAGACCTGACGGACCTCGTCGCTCAACAGCTCGGTAGTGACATGTCGTCCACTCATCTGTCGTCGGAGTACTGAAATAGAAATAGGTGAAGCAAATACTGACTTGCGTACGACGACGTTGGGGGATAATTATAGAAATGCTTAATGCTTCAATGAATTAAGTCGATTCGAGCATCAATGCCTGAAGCAATGGAGGCCTGTACCGAACTGAGTTTAGGTGACACATTGGACAAGAATAGACCCTACAAATTTCACAACTAATCGTTTTTACAAGAAACGTAAGACAGCTAAAACTCTCCTTTAAATTTAGAACGAGTAAGACACGAGCTCCCAAACGCATAACGCGTCTCGTGACTGTGCAACACGTCAAGCCTGCGCGGCAACGTTGCGCAAACCCCGAGGTACAGAAGGTGACAGACAACCTCTTCGTTAGGGCGGTGTGGTGTCAGCCGAGTGAGCGACGGCCCCGTAAACGCAAGCGAGAGTCGAGCAAGTGTGTGGGCACAATGTATATCGTCAAGGTAAACAATGTACTCTGCGTATGGTGGCGTGAGCTGTGTTCCTCCCTGCTCAGTTTATGGGGGGCGCGTGCCAGCGTTTGTATACCTTTCCGTGTGTTTTTCAACGTGTTGATGAGAAGTACTTCACGGCATGGGCCCGGCTGCTATGATGGCACGCCTATGTACGGTGAGCACATTCTGGGAGAGCATCCGCTACTGTACATAGGTGAATTTCATGAACGAACGGCAGTGTGCTCGTGCTCCCTCCACGTACGCAACTAAGCGTATGTCGTACGGCTCTAGCTTGCTTACGCAAAGTATCTTTAAAGCTGAAGGTAATTTTAAGTACGTTGGATTTACCTGTGTTATCTTAGAGTCCATTAAAATGAACGATTTATTCATGCTGGTAGAGTGGGCAAAGTTGTAAATTAGTTGTTTTCCCGACCACGAGAAGGAACATGGCAGCAGCTGGGAGTAAAAATAAGGGCTAGCAAAAACAAATTTATGAACCCAACTGCATCATGCATAAGATAAACAGATCCGCGCGTACAGCCTACACAACGCACGTGTGTCCCAAATTACGATGTACACACAGAAAGGAACAAATTTAGATCGCTAGCTGTGGTGCGCTTTCAAACTCGTTCAGTCTCGTGCCAGTAACGTTAGGATGAAGCTAATCTCAATTTTGTAACGATGCTGTGAACTTTCCAATGTGAAGTCGAACTATCCAGGCCCTCTCACGAACAAGATCATATCTCCAAGCTTTGCCATAAACAGTGTTAATGTTCATCCTCCATAACGGACTCTGGTTGTGCTCGAGCGTTTCACTCAAAAAAGAGGTTATTCGATGTAGTCGGCTACAGATGTGATACAGGTATATTATAGAAAAGATGGCATTCGATGTAGTCGGCTACAGATGTGATACAGGTATACTATAGAAAAATGGCATTCGATGTTGTCGGCTACAGATGTGATACAGATATACCATATAAAAGATGGCATTCGATGTAGTCGGCTACAGATGTGATACAGATATACCATAGAAAAGATGGCATTCGATGTAGTCGGTTACATGCAAGTGTGATCCAGATATATTGTAAACAAAATGAGATTATTTGTTGTAGTCGGATAGAGGTGGTGCATACGATGCAGATGCATTACAAAAATTGAGGTTATTCGTTGTATACTAGATGGGTGCAAGTGTATATGATGCAGATATGCGATAAAAAATGAAGTGAGAATACTATTGACTTCGCTTGTGACTTTTGATTTACAGAGTCAGTACGTAAGACTTATACTTATAACTTGCAAATGGAACCTAATTATTTCATTGATGCTTAATTAGTTTATTTCCTGGAATCAGAAATTCACTTAGGTGGATAAATTATCCAGGTTTACCCTGTGTCTTGATCTCTCACCGATTTAAAAATTAGCATAACAGAATTAGAATAATTGCACGCAATTCACTTTATATTACTAAGATACAAACTATTCTCAAAAAAGAGGTATCTATTTTTCATGGAGGTGTTAGAACAACGGTGAAATATATGAAAACGACACTTATGAGTAAAAGGCTTAAATTGTTGCACGATATGTCTCTACCCATAAAGTTCGAACAAAAATTACGCATGACCTTCACGAATCAATTTTAGACTGTACATATAAGCAGTTACACTTGCAAAGATTTCGTCACTATTTTTCAAATTATGAAAATAAAGGAAATTTCAGTGAAAATACTTCTTTATTTGTCGCACGTAAAATCACATTAGGTATGTTTTGCTCGACAGTTTATTAAAAGGGTGTTAAGTCACGTGAAGCTGCAACGGAGTCACTTTAAAAATTGAGGAATAAATATTAAAACTGTCAAATTTAAAAAATGTGACTTCAATATTCCTGAAGTTTATAGTGAATACTGAATGTAAACGTGTACAATACTTGGATACCTAGTAAATTAATAGAAATGATTCTATAGAAATGGACATTTTTCTTATTTAGGGTGTCAAAAATTAACATGTTAACCGCCATTCTCGACACAGGTAAAATTACAAGTTGTCAAATATCTCTCGTGAATTTAAAAATGGAGGATTTGGCTTTAAAAATTTCGGCTAACTTATCAATTTTCCTTTTAATTTACATTAGCATGTACGGGTGATGACCAGAAATTTCATGAAAACTTGATAAATTTTCTTCATATATATTGCTGCTTTCGCCAGGTTAGGTTAGGTTAGACGACCTCGTGTACCACATGTGGTACACGTGGCGGTTAACGTGTTAAGGAACAAAATCAGTTTTTTATTCAAGCATAGAAAATTGTTATTTCCAATACTTAGTACTGCGACCCTTGTTTTCAATCACTGCTGTGCTGTGCACGCACACCCACAGGATTTCACTCAATCCCGACACTCGTCAACCAAGTTTCGTCCCGTCCTCTTACAATTTCAACCACAAATATTCATCATTTACTGGATCAATCGTCATGCCATTTTCTCCTAGAATCTTCCATATAGTTTTCAGTGGAATTCACGTACGGACTCTGAAGAGGCCTGTTAATAACCGTAATTGCTTGTTTCTTTAATTAATTCATAATCAGCTTTGCTTTATGGCAGGACACATTATCCTGAAAAAGTACAGGATTTTCAATTCCTTAATACTGCAACACTGGTACAACATTTATTATCAACACATTTTCGTACATCGCGGCATTAACTTTACCGTTGAAGCGTACAAGAGAGGGGACCTGCCCTTCCCTTATATCATATCGGACACTATCTCCCTGTTCTCACCGAACTATAATCTAAAACCTTTGAAATCTACCACTTAACAAAGGAATATTTCAAAGTTTCGCCTGCTTTCCTTCTTGTAGGCTCTTTACAACCGTCACTACCACATACATTACATTTACGATACATAGGCCGTTGCTGCTAATACCTAAAGCAACAGAATTTTTAGTGTCAGACTTTCTTCAGTTCAAAACCCACACTCCTCTGTCATAGTGTTTTGGAAAACGCCCTCCTAGTCACGGAGCTGCCCGTCCTTATGCAGTTCCATTAACTAAAGTTCTCATAACTTCGCAAAGATATTTCTTCACCCTCCACATTCTCATTAATTTGTTACTGCTGTTTGTCAACAGAGCAGTAGACTATATAACTTTTGGATTGTCGTTGGTCGACATCAGGAGAGACTGTCGAGTTAGATTTCTATTCCATAGAAGACAGATGTATGAGCAACAACATGCACTGAGAAAGAGAAGTATATGAAATAAACTAAGAATAACAACATGTGCGATTTCGGAGTGAAGAATTTGAGCGTAGGTAAAGAGGAAAGTCTTGTACGCACCCACGAAACCTCCGACGCATCACGAAACCTCCGACGCATCACGAAACCTCCGACGCATCACGAAACCT
>VOMN01110361.1:0-13566 GCA_014899125.1 Orchestia grillus
GCCCTAAAATTCACACCTACAAATGTATGCCCCAGAAAAATTATATCCGAAATTTCTCCTCCCAACCGAAATTCATACTAGCTTTACTTTAACTTTATTTAATTTATTAAAGTTCATTTCCTTCATTTCAAAATGGTTTGTGCTTGCGTGCTGATTTTGAAAGTATGTATTCAGCTAGGGGACATGAACTAGACTAGGTGACCTAAACAGCTAGGTGACCTGAACTAGACTAGGTGACCTAAACAGCTAGGTGACCTGAACAGTTAGGTGACCTGAGCTATACTAGGTAACCTAAACAGCTAGGTGACTTAAACAGCTAGGTGACCTGAACTAGAGTTTAACTCAAGCATTACGGTAAGTGCAAGGAAAAAATCAAAGCCTTCTAACCTCTATTCTAATTCAAATCAGGTCTTTAATTATGGCTTCAAATATTCTGAATGAATACCTTAACAGATTCAAGAGCATTCATATCTCTGATTCAGAAAATTCAGGATAACAGGTGCAGGCACCCGCTGCTGTGTAAGTTATAAAGTTCTGTGGACGAATTACGTTTTGATAAGATTTGAATAATATTTTATTTAGTACACTGAATATAAAGTCATCTTAGCAGCAACGTTATCCAATATTATATGTATTCAGTCTAATACATATTTAAAATAATACACGATAATCATACGCGCATACATATAAATCATGATTATCGAGGTTATACTTCAGGCTCGTACGTACACACACATACACGCGATACTAACTATGGTCCTTTGCTCGCTATTCACAAGTTGCCTTAAAAATATTCTGCCTTTGATTTCGCTCGGAAAAGTGCATGGAGAAAATCAGCCTCAGCGGAGGCAAACAGCTCGAGTGAAAACTTGGGCGAAACTTCCGTAGACTTCTCAGCGCAAACTCCATGTCAAGAATACACGCAAACAAACATGCAAACATTTCGCACTTCTATAGAGTGGCCCAGAAGTAACCGTTCTTTTTAATTAAAGTGCTGACGAAACAAAACTAAGATCGTTAGCATGTTGAATCTTCCTTTATTCGAAAGAATATTTTTATGCTTTATTAACCCAATTTTGAATACAACTTCTTTCAAATGATGGCCAGGGTTGTGTTGACACTCTTTTATTTGTCAGTGTGAATCTCCCAGATCGTAGTACATCATTAAAATTTTTGCAAGTGTTCGTAAATTCCTCATGTAAAGATTTAATTTCGTTTTTAGAAAGACCCGTTGTTTTTCCTAAATGGATTCGATAATTACGTTACTCTTTCATTATTGATATCGTCCTTGTTCGCTTCATAATTTTTATTCTTTCTTATTTGCTGCAGCGAAACTTGATGAAAATTTTTTGTTTGCAATCGAAACGGAAATTAACTTTTTAGAAGATAAGTAAATTAGTTGTTGAGTTATACGGTATCGTAAATTTGTTTTCCTTTCGAATAAAACGAGTTTCAACATCCGAGCGTTCACAGTTGTTGTTTTATTAGTCAATTAAAAGGATCAGCTACCCATCACCATCACCAAAATTAGATTTGTTATTGCTGAAGAGTGTGCACGGTTACAAACAAGCAAGCAAGATGATCAAAGATTTTTATTAGTATCATACAGATGAATATTCATATTTTTAGAAGTAAACTCCCACTTCTGAAGCCGTGAGTGGAAGGCAGGTATGCAGGTATACAGGTATGTACTGCGTGCGTACACCTGATCAGTCGCTGTTCTGAGGGAAGCTTAGGGGAGACATTTAAGAAAAAATGTGCATGGGAAATGGTTTTTTCATTGCTCAAGCTTGGCAACTGCAAAAAAAAATATACTAAAGCCTGGTAGCTGAAAGATAAAATAGTAATCACTGATGCGAACAATGATGACAAAAATTATACTTAAAAAGCTGTTTAATGATAACGGTTGCAATAAAAGTCTCCGTAATTTTCACGCATACGTTCACGTAAATAAGAAATTACAGAAATATACCGACGCGGATAGTTGCAGTGATAACGAGCGCGACGGTTCTAGATGATAACGATAAGAATACCGTTAGTGACAAAAGAATTACAAGGCAGGAAAAGATAACAATGCCTGCACAGAAGACGTTGAGCATCAAGCCTGTCCCTGATGCACAAAATAATCCTAGCCTAAACGATGCGCCCTCGTTCACTGATGTCTGGAGTGATGGGAAATGTTAGTATGTATTTACAGTAACTCTACTGTATCACATGAATGATAATCATTCTTTTTTGATACATCATGGTTCATGATAATATTTGTATTTTCATAAGCGTATGGTACGATAATAATTTTTCAGTAAAAGAATATGAGGTTGATGGAAAAATCGATGTTAGAACATATCTATAATATATTCCCACGAAAAAAATGCTTAAGAGAAAAAACTCGAAATTATTTCGTATAAGAATGCCTCATTTCCCCTCAGAAGGTGTCTTCCCCTTCCTTAGGTAAAGGGGACTGGGGACATTTTCCCCTTTACCGCCTTCGATGAGACGTCAAAATATTATACATACCTCATACTAAACCGAAAAATACCCGTACATTCAAAAATATACGTGTGAACATATTTAAAATACACTAGTGTTTAACGATACGCCTCTTCAATGCCTTTAAACATTTACGATGCGTTAGACGAAAATATAAGAAATTTCTCGCAAAACTCGGAGTGGGTTACAGAACCCTGTGGATTTTCTGGGTCCCGGAAGTGGGTCACAGAACCCTGTGGACTTTCTGGGTCCCAGAAGTGGGTCACAGAACCCTGTGGACTTTCTGAAATCAGAGAGCTCACGCAGCAAGATTTGACCTCTTATTCACGTCGGTAATGTTCCAGGAGCCTGCCTGGACCCATGCTTGATTCCAGATTCTGGAATGGAGATTCTCTCGAAAAATTAAAGTACGTCCATTTTCATCATCAAAAACATGTGCCGTTCGCTCAATGCTAGGAGAGTTACATTTGGTATTTCCTTTACTATTTTTCAACACTCTGAAAATACCGTTCACTATTCATTACTTACGATCGAAAAATACAATTTTTTAAAAAGAATTAACCACTCACAGTCCGTGTGACTGTGGGGGGTTACGTCTATTAGAATGTAAAAAAGTTAACGTTACAAGTGTCAGAGTGATCTTCGATGAAATTTGAATACTGAAACTGTACACGTAAACTGTTCATGTTACGGGCTGTGCACTCACTGGAAACTGTAGTCTACACATTATGGACTGTACACACACTGGAAACTGTAGTCTACACATTATGGACTGTACACGCACTGGAAACTGTAGTCCACACATTACGGACTGTACACGCACTGGAAACTGTAGTCTACACGTTACGGACTGTACACACACTGGAAATTGTAGTCTACACATTACGGACTGTACACACATTGGGAACTGTAGTCTACACATTACGGACTGTACACACACTGGGAACTGTAGTCTACACATTTCACAAAAACGAGCAATGATGCGATCAGTTATCGAGGTTAAACTTGTGAAGCTCAAAGAAAAAGTTATGGAATTCTCCGGCGAACTGACGGAAGGCTTCCAAATTGTGCGAGAATGTTCCAAGTCGAAACTGGAATGTTCTGGGAATGTTCTGAGAATGTTCTGGAAATGTTCTGGGAATTCACCTGAGGCCTGCCCTCATTTGGAGGACGGCGTGGCGGCGCTGGCAAAACTACAAAAAGAAATGAAAATTGTCTCAGGGTTTCATTGAACTCGCGACATAACTTTGATGTTACAAATCTAACGCTTTGGCATCGCTTCGCCTGGGAATTTAGGATGTTGACCAAAATTTTATCGCATATTTAAGGTTCGTCTCTCAAGTTCGTATGTCCAAAGAAAATGTCAGCTCTGCGGAACAGAGTGAGCTTTGTAAGTCCTTAAATTATCAAGTTTACAGCAGGGATATCACCGCTCAAAATAGAGACTGCAGTGACAAGTTTCACTGAGCATAAGATAAAGAATTAAACATGGCACCTCCTGAATAGATTCAAATAAGGATATGCAAGTAACAACAAAGCATTTTGGGGGAAATTTGAGACTCGTCCATTTTACAGAAATTCATATGCAATCAAAGAAAATTAAATGCTTTCGTATAGCGTTTTTCCAGGCACAACATGATGGCCCCTCAAGTATAAAAACACGTACGCATTCGAATGCAATGTTGTTTGAAAAATTCCAAGCAATCGGGGATGAACTTGTGGTATTTAAAATTTCGAACAAACGAACATTTGCACTTTCATTTACGTAGATTGTATTAAAATTTATACGATTTTGAGAGAAATTTCACACGGCAACCGCGAGTGGAGCAGGGACGGAACTTTTCACCCAAACGAACGGGTTTGTAATGTAATAGAATTACCCGAAGAGCATGAAATTAGGAATTCCATCCAATGGGAGCTCTGCAAACCTAAGCCAACCTTGTCCAACTCGATTAAAAAATTCATATCAAGTCGTTGAATTCGCGAGAGAATTCAATTATGAATAGAAATAACGGGCGAGAAATAGGTCATTCAAGCGAGCGCGAGTGTGAGAACATCAGAGTACGATTTGGTGGTCGAACTAATGCTGGTGCGACTGAGAGGCTTAATGAGTGCAGAATTTTAAAACATACTTTCAATACTACAGAATTCTTTAATGTAGTCTACAAATAATTCTTTCTATTACCAGAGGACTTGTAGAACGGCAGTGGAGAATAATCAGTTCTTCACCAGATGAAGTTTATTACTGAATGTAATGCTGACGAATTGTTGTAGAGAGAAGCAAATAATTATGCGTAAAGAAGAAAAGAGGAACCATAAATGGCTCCCAAAGAAGGGAGTATTAAGCGTAAAAAAGAAAAGAGGGGCCCATAAATGGCTTCCAACAAAGGCAGCATTAAGCGTAAAGAAGAAAAGAGGGACCCATAAATGGCACCCAACAAGGGGAGCATTAGGCGTGAAGAAGAAAAGAGGGACCCATAAATGGCTCCCAACAAGGGGAGCATTAAGCGAATAGAAGAAGAGAGGGACCCATAAATGGCTCCCAACGAAGGCAGCTTGGGTGGACAACACACCGCGTCGACACACCATACGCTGGCTGAAAACAAATTGACGAGTAAAAATAAATAAGGGAAAAAATAACAGGTCAGGTTTTAGAGCCAAATAAATATAATGCCAAACAAAAACCACAAATTAGCCCAAATGAACAGTCAACTGATGAAATGAGTCGATCAGAAGAGATGAAATTTAATAACCTAAATAAAACACCGGAATATGAAGCATAAGAAGGAGTCCCAACTGTTTGAGCAAAATATTTACTTTTATCAGTAAGCAAAAAATCAAAGTATACAATGTTTACCTAGTGCTCTCCCTAGCTAACTTCCGACTCACCTAGCTTAGTTTACCTAGTGCTCTCCCTAGCTAACTTCTGACTCACCTAACTCAGTTTACCTAGTGTTCTCCCTAGCTAACTTCCGACTTGAGGAAACTGTACATTCAAACAAATATAGCAAATAAATGCAAAAAACATCAAGTAGTCAAATGAACAAGGCTATGAACAAAACAAGCTTAACAAAATGCTGACAATTGATCATTTGAACGAAACAGAACTTGTCTGAACACACCTGTGTTGTGTTTACTGACCTCAGCCGCAGCTTCTCGGCTCAATTCAGTCGTGCTGGTTACAGCACTGAATAAGATATATTACATACTAGCCGACACATGACCCGTTATGTCAAATAAAATTTATCATAATCAAACCGTGTCCAGAAATATTTCCGATACACTCAAGTCGGTATCCACAATACAGGATTAAACGAAGAGTATAAATTTCGAATATCTCAGAGCCGACAGACAAACGTGTGCACGGTTTCGAGCAAACAAGCAAGACGACCAGTATTAGTATTATATAGATATACCTGAAAAATTACAGAACATGGGTATGGTTTATTAAGAAGCGCGTGCCATAATGGGTGGTTCCACTTTATAATGTTTTGCACAAACTTACGAATGACTCGTAGTAATAAAATAAAATTACTAATGCACTTCTGCGATGGGTAGAGCTTGAAGCTAAGATTTTGTGCTCTCGGCAACAACGCGTTGTGTTCACAGCAACAACGCGTTGTGCTCACGGCAACAAAGCGTTGTGCTCACGGAAACAACGCGTTGTACTCACGGCAACAACGCGTTGTGCTCACGGCCACAACGCGTTGTACTCACGGCCACAACGCGTTGTACACACGGCAACAACGCGTTGAGCTCACAGCAACAACGCGTTGTGCTCACAGCAACAACGCGTTGTGCTCACAGCAACAACGCGTTGAGCTCACAGCAGCAATGCGTTGTGCTCACGGCAACAACGCGTTGTGCTCACAGCAACAACGCGTTGAGCTCACGGCAACAACGCGTTGTACTCACGGCAACAACGCGTTGTACTGCCCTCAGAAATGTTGGGCTATCAGTTGTGCAAGATGAACTCGAGTTTCCCTGGAGGGCAAACATCACAAAAGAAGCGTCGGTGTCCGAAAGTGTCGAGTTCCGCGTGTTGTGGCGAGCGCCGGCACCCTGGGACAAAGGGGGCGCGGGCTGTGACGGCAGGCGGCCGCTTCATTGAAAATTAATTTCCGGCGGCTGGGCTGGGGCGACACTGTCACCACACCCACATGGCCCTCTCACAAACTCGGGGCTGCTCTTCATGCTTTTGCCCTTCATTGTTCTGTTTCTGACCTTCATTGTTCTGCTTATGCCCTTCATTGTTCTGTTTCTGCCCTTCATTGTTCTGTTTCTGCCCTTCATTGTTCTGTTTCTGGCCTTTATTTTTCTGTTTCTACTCTTTCTTGTTCTGCTCTTTAATGCTCTATCCCTCCTCCTTCTGCCCTTCATTGCTCTGCCCTTCATTGTCCGGAAGCGACACTAAATGCCGGAAGATCAGCAGAGTTTGCCGCGTGAATTACTGCTCTGAAATGTGCCTCAAAAGTTGAATTTGATCGGCCGTTCCGCAGTAATGACGAATATTTGATCTGCTTTCAGCGTAAATTTCTTTGCCTTATTATAATTTATATATATATATATATTTATAAATAGAATTTGATTGCGTGCCCCACGATAAAACCGAATATTTACCCTCTTTGCCACGCAAACGTAAATTACTTTTATTAATTATACTTTACAAAATGAACCTGATTGTGCTTTCCACAATAATTTGACTTAGAGGAGTCCGTACACCTTCAATGACAAATAGAAAGAAGGGCTTTTTTTAATAAAAACCTGCACAATCACCAAGTGTGACAATTTTCGATTGAGATTTCTTTTCTGTGTCGCTGCCAATCTCTGACAGAACTGTGGATTACTCCTATGAAATGTTAAATGTTCCTCTTCAGTTACTACGTAGTTGGTAAAGCATAACAGTTAATTATCAGAGAATAACGCATGCACAGTGTTTTACAAATAGGGTATTACATGCATGGAATAGTGCATACACAATATGCATTCATTGGTAGCTCTTGTACTCGTATACGTACACTTTTTTTCCAATATGAATCATAAAAGTGTGTCAACCGTGACACACCTTACCTAGGTCTGAGGTTATTAATGCGAATATTAAACGCACTCTGACTGTTTTTAAAATCCACAGATGAACCCAGAGCAGATAGAAATACATGAAGGCGATGCGCATTTACAAGCTTCAGTACTAAGCCATACCTCACTAAATATATACTGTATTTGAAGGTTCATCACGTTAACATGGCTGTAGTTATACACGTGAAGAACAAATCAACGTACGAGTGGGACAGAATTAATTGATGGAACCATTGTGGAGAAATGACACTTTACTGCTGAGATTACAAGCGCTTATTCCACTCAAGATTGTACAACCACTCACGGATCCTACATGCCGCCGGCCACTGCAACGCTGAGCTGGTGATTAAACATTGACACTTGTAGGTTTGTCAATAAAACTGAAACTGCAGTAGCAATTATGAAGATTTTGTCCCGATTATAATTAAAAGATCATCTAATCTTCATTTAACTATAAATATCTATTAAAAATTCCAGTAGCGAATAAAAATAAAGATTAATCCCAAGTAACTACAATTATCGATGTATCCTAAATAGAATTAGATATAGGTGTTGTAAAATATATGTCTTATCTAAATAGGTTAAACTACCTCTAGCTACCATTCCAGTGATCCTTAATTAACATCCTTTAGTCTAGCTACGATTAGAGCGATCCTTTAATCACGCTTTATTTAAAAATGTCCTTCAGGTGCGCTGTGTTCAAGAGGCGTTTTAATCTCCCTGACACGGCCTTTGTTGAGCTGATGAGAAGTAAAAGAACAAAGCCTTTCATGTTCACAAAGACCAGCAACAATGCCGCTATCAAAAAATAAATAAACTTCAGAGCAAACAAGAAGCCTTGCGAGAGTTTGCTATCAGTGAAATTGAGGGGACGCTAACCTGGCCTTCGCTCTTAGTAAATGGGCGACATTTTGTGCTGCCCTCCTGACCAGGGGGGGCAGACCCTGCAGCTGGTGTATTTGTATTTGTGTTGTGTTTGTGTTTTGTTTGTGTTGTGTTTTGCTTACGTGGTGATTTGTTAGTGTGGTGTTTGTTTGTGTCGTGTTGTGCTGTGTTTGTGTGGTGTTTGGGTTTTTTGGTGTCGTTTTTGTGTTGGCTTATTTTTTTCTTGTACTTTGTTTTACTCTTTATCTTGGCTGCAAATTTCGACGGTTTAATGAATGGAGTCTGCAGGCACTAAAGTGTAAATCCTAAGCAATTTATCTCTCTTCACACCCTAAGCAATATCTCTCCTTTCAAAACACCGCTCACTACATCGTTTAACTATCAATGTATCCCCATAATTATGGAAATATGATTATCTTTCTTGCTTGCTCGCCTGTTTGTAACCGTGCACGCGCTTCAGTAACAACACAGGGCGGAAATTCAGAGCTCATCTCTCAGTAATTAAATGAGGGTTTCCCACCGTATCCTGGTTACGGTTCCTTGGGACTAAAGTGACTGAATTATTTCCTTTGGCTTTGGATATTCGTTAGGAAATAAAGAAGGATAATTAGAGGCTCGAGTGGGACTTCAAAATGAATAGTGCCCCCACGGGTTGCGGGTGGTCTAATTATCTATTTTAGTTCCATTTCACGAGCGAAGATAAGATATCTTACTGCAATGACTTCGTCCACTCGTCATGAGGGCTTTACTCGTCATCACCTTCATGCCATCGTGATTGTGTAATTCTTTCTGAGTTAAAAGAAATTTTTTACCTTCTTTTCTGATTTAAGAGACATTTTTTCGTTTTTTCTCAGTTAAAACATATGACAGTTTTTCTAGTTTAAAGACACTAAGTTTTTTCCGTAAGTTGAAAGACATAGTTTTGTTTTTTTATTAAAATGAGTTTATTTTTTCTGAGTTAAAGACGCTTCTTGAGCTAAAAGACTTTCTGAGAATTGCCCTGCTGCTGATGCCTGCAATGATGACCTCTGGGGGAGGCGCCTGGGGGAGGCCCCTGGGGGAGGCGCCTGGAGGAGGCGCCTGGGGGAGTCCCCTGGGCGAGGCACCTGGGGGAGGCACCTTGGGGAGGCCCCTGGGGGAGGCACCTTGGGGAGGCCCCTGGGGGAGGCGCCTGGGGNCCCTGGGGGAGGCACCTTGGGGAGGCCCCTGGGGGAGGCACCTGGGGGAGGCGCCTGGGGGAGGCCTCTGGGGGAGGCCTCTAGGAGAGGCCTCTGGGGGAGGCCCCGGGACGGCCCTACGACGCTACCGCACCATCACGGCAGCTACAACTTATCCCGCCTCGCCGCTAAATTTACGGAGCTGTTGATGAAATATTCATCAGGCAAAATTTACGGCTGATTTTAGGCGCTCTGGCAAATGAGTAATGCAGACAGGGCTGATCCTGGCACTGTGACCTGAGGCAGCGCACTGTCTGTCCTTCCTGTCTGCAGGGATAAACTGTCTATTCTCCTTGTCCACACGGATAAACTGCCTATCCTTTCTGTCCACACGGATAAACTGTCTATCCTTTCTGTCCACACGGATAAACCGTCCATCCTTCCTGTCCACACGGACAAACTGTCTGCCCTTCCTGTCTACACGGACAAACTGTCTGCCCTTCCTGTCTACACGGATAAACTGTCTATCCTTCCTGTCCACACGGACAAACTGTCCATCCTTCCTGTCCACACGGATAAACCGTCTATCCTGCGAGCCAGGAGGGGCTGACAGCGCATCCTTCCTGTTTCCTAAGGGCGTTGCTCAGACCACACCTTCCGCTCTTCAGTCTCTCATTGAACGCAAAACCGAGCTCAAGCCGAGCTCGAAATTGACCGCTATATAAGGGACGCAGCGGCCGCTCTATCTGTCCCAGTCGCCCGCTATACGTAGGCCTGCCATGCGCGGCGTGTGAGAGTGCGCGCTGTCGTGCTCAGCGCCAGCGTTGCCACCGTCGAAACTTTGATAAAATTGAATTTTACGAGCGACTTTCAGTCCTCACTGTACTGCAATCAAATGGGAAAGGAAATACAGAACTAATCGCTAATTGTGGCTCCAAATAATTAAGCTAATAGGCTTGCACGATGTACTACTGTACGATGTAGTACTGCCTTACACGAACTACTGTACGATGTAGTACTGCCTTACACGATGTACTACTGTACGATGTAGTACTGTCTTACACGATGTACTACTGTACGATGTAGTACTGTCTTACACGAAGTAGTACTTTCTTACACGATGAGTACTACTGGCACGTACTGTACTGCATAGCACTGCGTGTGTACTGTACGTTCGTGAAGTCCTCATGTGCTGTACATTTGTAGCGCTGCACATGGCAGCTGTTACTATACCGGCACAAACGTACAGATGTACACATCGTGAAACCGTACTGTACGTGTGGTTGTGCTGTCTGTGTACATGCGCAGTCATGCGTGGTCCGCACAAATTATGCATGTACGTGCATGAACATTGCACGAATGGTGTACGCAGGCACGTACTTCGTACATGCGTTGTTTTCTGATGCGTACAAGTCGCATAACACGAGGTCAATGGGTCATATTTTTATGACATATGAATATCGCCCAGGAGGTTGAGTTGAAAATGACATTTTATGGTGTGTAGCGTGAGGGCCATATACGACGGTGTGCAGTGTGAGGGCCATATATGGCAGCATGGAATCTGTGAGACTTATATGACGGCGTGTAGTGTGTGAACCATGTATGGGGGCAGGTAGTGTGTGAGCCATACATGGTAGCATTTAATATGTCCAGTCATATAACATTTATGACAGCATGTAATGTGGGAGCCTTATATGGCAGCGTGTTATGTGTGGGCCACAAATGGAGGTGTGGCGTGTATCCCCATATATGGCAGTATGGAATGCACGAGCCATATATTCTACGCGAGACGCCAGGGACTCCCTGCGCCTATAAGAAAGAATTTATCATTCTTTCCTCCACTTTTTGCTTCACTTATTGGCGCTTTATTTGTAGAACCTTTGTGTATTTTATCTGACAAACCTGCTTTAAGCGACACACAGTCTGCACGCCCATTGAAGAGTTATTTATTAACTAAATGTAATTTATTTTTATATGTTATATTTATTTATATACGTTTATTTCCATATATTTATTTAAATATAATTTTTTTATAAATTATATTTATTTATATACGTTTATTTATATGTATTTATTTAAATATAACTTATTTTTATAAATTATATTTATTTATCACTTATAACCCATTATAAATGGATTATTTTTAATGTTCTTGATAAGACCATTTCCTTGCATTACAGTTTTTCCATTTTGTTCCCGAATGAAGAAAACGGCCTGCAGGGTCGGTCGAGACATTCCCCCCCCTCTAGAGCGCAGTAATAATTCCGGTCAATCAAGTAAGATAAGTTTGCAGGCGGTTTCCCTTGCGCTCGTGTTTGTAATGAAAAAATGCAATGATATTATTCTGGATTTACTTCGATTTACCAGTACGCCATGTGGGCTCCATGGCGTACTGGTTAGCGTGATGGTCTCGCAGCAGGGACGTTCAGGGTTCGAATCCCGGCTCAGGCAAGGTTTTTCACGTACCCAGGGAGTACTTTCCTTTTTAAACCACACATTCCTCACATCCCTCACCACGCCAGTAGTTGTAAGGCATTAATAACCCAACGGTAAAACGTGTTGGAATTAATAAAGGTTCTTATGCAAGTTAACTTTGAAGTCCACGTTCTCGACAGAGGTCTGGTTGATAACCATTTTTCAGACTTTCCAGGTTTTTACGCCCCAATTTCCAGCTTAGTTTGTTCCAAGCTACCGAGCAGCTGACCATGAAGCTCCTTCTCGCTCTCCTGCTGGGGGCCTGCCTCCTCTGGCGGGGCCTCGACGGCCACGGGCACCAGAGGCTCTTCTACCGCTACGCCAAGGTCAAGGTGAGGGAAATGTCCCCATTCTTCGGGCAAAGAGCTGCCAACTTACCCCACGAGGCGTCTTTAATGACCCCTTTGTACTGAGAGGGGGCATGAATTGAGATTTAAATTCGGGGTAAACAGTTGCCAACTTACCCCAGGATGCGTCCTTAATGACCTCTTTGTACTGAGCGTAGAAATAAATTGGGATTTAAATTCGGGGTAAAAAGATGCTAACTTACCCCAGGATGCGTCCTTCATAACCCCTTTGTACTGAGCGTAGATATGAATTAGTGTACAAATTAAATTAAGAGTAAAAAGATGCCAGCTTACCCAAGAAACCCTTCATTATGAACCCTTTGTACTGAGCGTGGACATGAATTAGGATTTAAATCGGGGTAAACAGTTGCCAATTTACCCCAGGATGCGTCCGTAACGAACCCTTTGTCCTAAGCCAACACATGAATACGTGTCTAAATTTGCGGCAGGAATCGTCAACTTTGCCCCAGGATTCATTAGTGGTAGTCCTTTAAGTCCAGGATTTATGCCTTGCCTTTCAGGGTATGGGCAAAATATTTCCCAACTTTACCCCAACGGAAGCCCATCTAAAACGCTGCTTAGCATTACGATCTTCTAAAGAAGAGTCCAAAAAACCTANCGATTGACTCCGATTGACACTGACTGACACCGATTGACACCGATTGACTCCGATTGACACCGATTGACACCGATTGACACCAATTGACACCGATTGATATCCATTGACACTGATTGACACCAATTGACACCGATTGACTCCGATTGACACCGATTGACACCGATTGACACCGAGTGACACCGAGTGACACCAATTGACACCGATTGACATTGAGTGACACCGAGTGACACCGNGGCACCCGCCACCTACCCTCGGCCGAAGCAAGACCCACGAGTTTTGGAGTGAGATTAGGGAGTCTTTTTCTTTCAAAATTGTTCATTTCCGAACTGTGGGTCCATTATTTTGGGACCCTTTGTGAATGAGAGTAAGCTTGGAAATTGGCCGCCAAAAAGAGAGTACCGCTGTTGTGCTACTTAATGAGGGCCTAATCAGGAGGCGCCTCTGCACTCGATAATTAAAGGCAATTTCCCGCCCTGATTTCCTGATACTCATTACCAGACCCTCATTGCCAGACCCT
>VOMN01110362.1:0-14070 GCA_014899125.1 Orchestia grillus
CTTGAAAACGCACGCTGCTTAAGCGTGCGAAAGCTTGGGGAATAAATATGAAACCCAGTGGATGTTTCCAAATACTTGACCTACAATAGTCAACCTGCGCGTTGCAAACCAGATTCCCTCTCCCTATGTTTACTGTACAGATCATCAACAATACTTCTGATATTGTAGCAAACATTAGGGAAACTTTTCGTTGAAGACAGAGGGAATCGTTTCATGATTGTCAACAAGTTTTCATGAGCTAAATAAAATTTAAGAAATGAACATTTGTAGCTGGCTGGTTAAAATCTAGACCAGAAGACAAAAAAAAATCCAGTTCGTAGGGATCTGTCCAAAATATTGAAAATGACCTTGTCTGGAAGGCAGAAAGTGAATTTCAGTTTTCTCCCCCAATAGCTTCTAGTTTCTTCTGGTGAACCGCCGTGACGGTGTTTGAATACTTGCGGTTGTTCTGCTCAACGAAGCAGGCGACGCAGGCAGCATCTATGTGGGTCACTAATTCCTTGAGAGACTGCTTGAAGTTCTCTTTTTGAGTAATTAACGGCTCAATTATCATAGTCTTGCTGCTTAATTCAGTATCCAGTCGATATTTTTGGAAGAACTTGTATTCCGCCGAAGATTGCAGCGCTTTCTTGTGGAGTTCAATGTGCAAGAATTTAGGGAAGGCTTCATAAGCATCACATGCTTGCTGGTTGAGCTCCAAAGCTGCAGTTTGAGCATCCAGTTGAGCTTTGCAAAGCTTTCGTGATGTTTCTTCAAACCGTCGAAATGCTTATAGATCGGCTGAACCATATTTCTCGCATATAATTGCGGAAATTGGTTCATTAGTAGGGAATCTTACCCTGAGCATAAAAAGAAGCGCAATCGTTGCTATAAAAAAACATATATTGACACTCAGACCAGACTGGTTTTGTAAAATTACATCGGCAGTGAACGTCATCTGAAATGGTAAAATACAGAATGTAAATTACATAACAAAATTTAAGTGGACTACATATATATACTTACCTTTGTAAACAAAGCAAATAAATAAACCCTTTTAGAATGCAGACTTTACCAATGAGTCAAGCACATCCGCTTGAAAGCATACAGTATGACATTAAGCCGCAAATTTGCAGAAATTTCATTGAATGTTACATTTTCTATAAAAAAATCATTTTCGATGGAATACCTGCTGTATTGTGGTTTCGTTATAATATTAAAATTTGCAATGAAGAAGGTATTTCTACATAGTTGAATCTTTCATATTATTAGACGAATTAGTGAGTACTCTGGCATTGCTTACTGGACACTCTGGCTAAGAAATATGTACTCAGGCAAGCACAATTTATGGGTTGCATCTAATACAAAGTAATGTGCAGTGTCTGTAGATCAGAGCTTCAACTAGGTATGCTAAAAGCCTTCCTCGGGGGAGCCTTGAAAAATTTATTATCATTGCTCTACACTGCTACAATACCAAAAACAGCAATAGAGTATGGCTATAAAAGCTTTTCAAGATTGCTCAATCATCAGCACTCAAGTATGTGGGGAAATAAGAAGGTCAAGCTGAAGCTTGTAAATAGTTTTTATAATTTCACGGTATTTCTCTCCTCAGGATTTATGAAATTCATACTTTTGAGGTACTGACATTTGTAATTAGTGCACAGTACACCCCATTAAAGAAACTTAGTGTAATCATAAGTTGCAAATTATGGGCATATATCTGTCAATTTTTTTGAACATAGAATTCACCCTGTGGCCAATACAGGCAACCATTAGTCCACCTCTAGTATGCAATAGTTTGATGAAATATATTTAATCATATCAATGCAAGTATATTCGGTACCCCACAGATTGACAAAGGTTGCATAGTGTATGCTGGCCAGCTTGTGGTGACGTGCAGGCATGCTGAATCAATGTTTCATGTCAAGCTGGCTCATATCATATGTGAACGTCTTTATTTAATCGGGGTGCAAGTTTTTCTCAGTGGTGGGGGCACTGAGGTCCGAAGAGTTTTGCCTAAGCACAGACAAAACAGGTTTCTTGGCATGTGAGGCCACCCTACAAGGGGAAATGCTTGCTTCAAAGCGACATCTGTAGGGCTTGTTATAGTGTACTAGTGGATGCGTCCTACAATTTTAGTACTATGAATTTCATGTGTATTACCCGTTTTTTTCCTCTTTGTGCAGGACATTGAGATGGTCTCGAAAATGGGTCTTGCTGTTAGTGCCATGCAGGAGGTTGATGGCCACTACCCTGCTTCTCGACTTAGCCTTTTACACCTGTGCCTCACTGAAAACCTACCTTGTACTGTACAAAGGAGGTTCCATGATGGCAAAAAAAAGTTTCATTCCTCCTTCCCCCCTCCTGTTACACTTGAACCAAGTAGGTTTGAATTAAAATCTACCCTTCGTTTATAACTCCTGAAAATCAAACATCCGCTCCACTAGCCTGCTGTAGTGCTCTATCTGAATCTGGTCCATGAAGTATAAAACCTTCCACTGAAATCCTTTGGGCCTCCCTCTGGTGAAGAGGATAAGTAATATAAAGTTTTGGCTACCTTCTGTGCAATGAACTCTCCCCTGAAGCTAAAAGTTCCCTAGCATCATCCTCGAAATAGTGCAAATCAATTCATTCCAGGAAAATATTGATAAAATGTTCAGAGAAGAGTAGGAAGAATTCTTATTAACAAAGGGTGGTGTAGTCAACAAAAAGTATACAAGCGAATTCAGAACTATGAAAATTTTTGAATACTAGAAATTATGGACACAGAAAGTTCTATGAAAAGATTATCTTCAAGATAACTCACATTGTTAGAGAAAGAAGATTCCCACTTAATTTTTTTTTGTTATTATATTAGTTAATTTTTCTCTTAGCTTGAACTTGATTATTTTATTTTCCTACTGCTCATAGTCGGCTATAGTTTCTATACAGCTATAAATATTTACAGAGACAAATCATAAATCATAATCAGTTGACATTTCATTTTCATTGAGGCTCCTTATTGGGCGAGCGCATTTTTTGTCCTTAGATTTATGTACATGCACAAACATGACAATCAAATAGACACAAATAAAAATACATCTTTGCTCTTATTTAAAGTTAATAATAAAGGTTTATTGACCCATATTTCTTGTTTAAGAATACATACAAGCATAGTGAAGCAAACCTCGAGCCAAAGGAGCATTAGACCTACCCGAATTTCAGCGCGAGTCAACATCTTGGGTCAACATGAAGGTGGTGTTACCGCAAAATATCTGAAAATCTTTCAACACTCCTTTCTCCTGTTAATAGAGTGATCGTACAAATAGAGTGTTACCCATTGGACAAGAGGGCAAGAAGCACACAAAATCTCGTTCAGGTCGTCCGAGCCTTTCTGAAAGAGCATTGCGTCTCGTCCAAAGAAACATCGAACGGCAACCAGCTGATGTCAGTTCCAGAACAGCTGGCAGGTGCCTTCACAAGCTAGGCTACTATAGCACAGCTGCAAGAAGGAAACCACTTTTTCGTCCAGCCAATATCAAGCACAGAAATGATTATTGGGCTTTTGAGATGGTGGAAAGCCCTTTCGCCTTTTGAAGCAGTCATTTTTTTCATGTGTCAAGAATCGCATTATTTTCTGACAGCGGAACAGTGTAGGTGTAGAGACTCTGTAGTCAAGAGTTTGATTCGAAAAAGCTGCAGCTAACAGTGAAACATCGGGGCTTGTTAGTAATGGTATGAGGTGCAATGTAGAGTTATGGTCGAGCACAGCTTGTGGAGTGTAAAGGAAACATCAGTTCAGACAAATATGTTTCGATATTAAAGGGTTCCTTCCGATATTCTTAAGCAGTAGAATGAGTAAAATTGACTCCCTATTTAAGGAAGATGGTGTTCCATGTCTCACTCTTTAAGCAACACAACATTGATTTTGTCAAAATGGGAACACGAACTTCCATGGATAAGTCAGTCCCCGGATATGAATACTACTCAACACCTCTGGAGTATATTTGATTTAAAAACCCGGCGAAAAGAACACGAAGCCATCTTGAAAGTCCAAACTTTTAGGGTTATCGCATGAAATAAAGGGAAATATCCCTCAAGATGATATTCGGGATCTCATCACTCGAATACCGAGAAGGGTCATTGCACGAAAAAATGCTAAGGGAATTTCAACGAAGTACGAGTTCTTCACATTTTGACCATTTATAAGTACTTTATTTGCATAAATTACTTGTTTAATAAAGTAAACGGTTTCTATGGGTGTCTATTCAATTTTGTCATGTCTGCGTCCATAGTAAATTTTGTACTCTTTTATAAGTGTTCAATGTTAAAATTTGTGAATAACCTGATAGAGTATATTCCGATAAAATTTTAGGTTATAGATTAAAAGCTTATTTCTACATACAGAAGTGCATCGTGTTTTGTTCAGTTTAACCTATTGAGCAACCACTATGGGGTCAAACAACTTTTAACCTGGCTACACGTAACCCAGACCGAGAAGGGAGCTAGACTGCTATTCAATACTCCACTAAGACCAGCAAAACACAGACTTGACTTCAGACCCTAACCCTGGTTGGACTTCTCTCTAGATAGTAGTAGGCCCTCTTCTCCATTGCCACTTTATCCCTAAACCGCCATGCCTACAATTTGCTAAGCCTTCATTTTTGCCTGGCCCAGTAATTCATCTCTGTAACTTTCTACTGCAAGCCGGACTTCATCTAATTCATGGAGAAATTGCACTTTGCACCCTAAGCTAAAGGTTTTCCTCAGTTCAAGATTGCTTTCATATCGTTTAGTAATCGTCATTTTGATTTGGGTTTGCCATTATTCACTTCACCTTTGTTTGTTGAAGGTTCAATTTATATTTCTTATGTGTATTCTGTTCAATTTTTTATAGCTTAATATTGAATACAATGCTTACTAGTTCTTGAATTTTTATATATCTTTTGTTGATTCTGTTCCCTATATTTTTGTAACCAATTTGTTTACTGTCTCCTTCCTCTTTCCTTTTGCTGGTACTATACTAGCCTAATTGGGACTTTAGATTACCAAGTGTTTGAATTAGCAGCAATGCTTAGCACACAGTTCCTATAACAATATTTTTATGACATGCAGCCGTCACGCTGCATTGCGATACGCAGGAAGCGCTGTGCATCTCCCAAATTACACGCTGACTAAAAATGAAACATTCACACTGAAATTTTCTGTACCTAAGCCTAGGGCATACTCATGTAAGTGCACGATGGCTGCCTCCTGGATGGCTGTGGCTACCTGACGCTCTGCCTCGAGCTCTGCGCCAGCCTGGCTGACTGCCTCATTCTAGTGTCAGCACGCTCCGTGTATACGTCTCCCTGTGCTGTCTCTCAACCCGCCGGTTCGATTGCCAGCCTTTGGTGACTTCGTAGTTTTTGTGTATTGGATAGAAGATTACGGTGTATCCAGTTTAAGTGTTTCCGTGTACTGCGTATGCAGTCCAAGTGTTCTTAGGTATTGTATACTCAGCTTTAACGTAACAATGTACTTTGTATTCGTTCGTGAGCTATAGTGTGTGTTCAGTACTGGGCTTTCTGTATTGTCTGCATTCTACTTAGTCGAGGGGTTTTGCACTCTAGTTTAGAACTACAGTATTACGGCACCGTATGCTGGCACATGGGGTTTACCTTTCTTGGCGGTATGTTAGAGACTTACGGCATCTTTTCACTGCCTATGCGGTCTTTCCTAATCCTTGCTTGCAGGTAGGAGGTAGACTCTCAGTTGGTGGTCTCGGATCGGCCGTTAGGTTGGGTTTCTCTACCGGCCAGGTTAGTTTCGCTCGGTAGTATCGCGAGTTAGTGTATCCTGTGTACCGTGTTCGCTAGTACCTTGGGCTTGACTAGCCTTTTGCGGTAGCCAAGTTTGTTCAGCTCGACCCTCCTTGAAGGTTAGGGGTGTACCGCCTTGTTGCTTGATTCACCTTATCGGCGGTTCGCTGTTAGAAATAGGCGGATCGTCCCTTCCCTCTGGGGAAGGGGACAGATCGGCGTCGGACAAGAGTCGGGAGAAGACTTGTCCTTCCGTTCTGGTCCTTGTACGTGGCTTAGGCGCTGGGGATGCCAGCCGCGGAGGGTTTACCTTTTCCGGTCTTCCTTACGTTACTGCTTATGCCTGTCAATACCTACGCTACCGTTGGGTGCTTTGTGAGGAATTGTATTGTATTTCTATAGTGCATTTGGCCTGACCAGTGTTACTCTTCCGTGCATGTCATACCAGCGGTACAAAAAAATCGTCCACTCAATCCGATATAAAAAATGGACGTTAACTTGAGCACTCTGCTTGCGACTGTTCAGTACTTCTGTTCGGTTTGAGATTCCATCGGACAAAAAAACTTACTGGCATCGTGTTTGTCAGCTTGGTATGGTAAAGGCGTACTGCCCCCACTCAAGCTTGGCATTTGGTGTGATATATTTTGTACGGAGGTGCCTATAGACATGTTGATCTTGCGGTACATGTAGAAAGGCATCCGTTTACCCTTGATGGTTGATCACTTGACTTCCTTTCTTTCGTTACAGAAATAGGGCTGCAATGGTTTTTGCTCTGCCTCTGCCTTCCGGGGGCCAGGGCAGCCGGCAGTTAGCTCGCCGTCATCAGCGCGGAGCGCCTCTCAAGACTTCTTCGCAGACCTCTCGGAGGAAGAATTGTCGAGGTTTTCGCCACTACTCACACTCGACTCCAACTCCTCATTCTTGGATCTGGACCTCGGCCCATCCAAGAATCGTTCCGTCTTATGACTTGCTGGCCAAAACAGCCTCAGGTAGCCACGGGCTTGGGTACCCAGTCATCTGCACAAGAGGGGTCCGGGTTGGCCCGACTGGACGCCCCAACGTCACCAGTGCACTCCTTGATACAGGCCCAAACACAGAATACGTCCCGTCAACCATGCGATGGGTTTCCGGCGGACGAGGTGGAGAGTCTGGACTCGCCCACAGCTCCGAGTAACACGGGAGCAGACGTCTCTGGTAGAAGACTTAGTAGGAGGTCCACAGGTCGTGATCGAAGGGTGCAGTGGCACCAGCGCTTTCCCATTATTAAAAGAAATGAGATTGTGGCACCAGCGTCTTCATCCGATGTTTCGAACTGTCCTCGACGTGCTGTCTCGGTGGAAGGCTTGCTCATCGGCGGCGCCTTCTTCTCGCCTTAGAAAGTCTTCGTGGGTTATTTCCGGAACTCCTACTTCCTCCTGATAAAGATCGCCTCCCCAGCAGCGCCGGAGGTCTTTCGCTCCCTGCGGGCACGACGGTTCAAGGACTTGGCGGTGCAAAAAGCTAAGCGATCCCTTCAGGCGGACTTTGAGCTCTGGGCCTCCTTGTTGTAAATGAACCTACAGTTGGCACCAACTCCCTTTTCGACTGAGGGTCTTCTCAACGTCGACACCGACTCTGACTTCGGAAGGCGGCTCTCGATGTGGTGTTCGGCAAGCCGACCATCTTAGCTTCCCCCACGGAGCCTTCCTTGCCCTTATACGGGGAGCTCCCCGCCGCCAGGAGCCTCGCGGCTCTCCTGGCATCGGGCACAGTAGAGGTTTCACCCCCGCCTACTCCTTTCTTAACCAAGACCTCACAAGAGTTCACTCTGGCTGAGAAGTAGGGACGCACGAAGTTACACTCATCTATCATTTTGCTCCAACACCTGCGTTTGCTGTCGTCGTCGTTACAGGCGCTGGGGTCGGCCGAATTCTCGGATGGCGTGTATCGAGCCTTCGCGCGCATGCTTGCGGACCTGGCAGCCAGGGAGTACATCTTCAAGAGTCTTTGGGTCCGAGAGCTCTGGTGAGCTGGCACACCGCCTATGACCACCTGAAAGCCAAGGTAGCACAGGAAATTACCACTTCTGACTGACAGGAATCTTTGCTTCAGGCGCCGCCAGATGCGAAATGATTGTTTCCGGCCAAGTCCCTGGACGAGCTCCAAAGACTGGGGAAGGAACCTTCGCTCAGACCTTTCCTTTTGGGAAGACAGGGCGCAGCGTCTTCCTCCAGGTTCCACCCGTATGCCTCTACCCCAAATCTTCGAGGTAGGCAACAGCAGACTAGCACGCCGTTAGGTCGGCTGAGGGGTTTTTCCAATCGTACCTTGTCGAAGGGTTACACAGGTAGACTGACGCTACCTTCTCTTCCCTTCAGCGCGGAGCCTTTCGCAGACGGAGGCCGCCAACCCGTTTCCTGCCCGAGCCTGGTTGCTCACGTGGCGATCAACGCGCAGGCGAACTACAGGCTCGTCCGATAGGGATTAACGCGCTGACTGAAGTTCGCATGGCAAATTTTTCAGGGTATTAGTCCAAGGCGATTCCGACCATCCGTAACATCGGATGGTCGAAGGAGCATAACTATTCTTACAAACCTCCTTTCTCACTGCCTGCACACCAGCCTCAGTCGGTTCGGATTGACCAGGGAGTGCTGGACAGCCTGCTCGCAAAGAAGGCTATCGAGCAGGTGCTCCTTCACCAGGTCAAGCTACTCTCTATAGAGTGTTCACGGGGCTCAATGAGGAAAGTCATTTGCATATGGTCATCGACCTTTCCTTCCTGAAAACTGATCTGCGGGTTCCCACTATTTCTTTCACGAGCCACTCAAACCTCCGCAGGGTGCTTCCGCACCACCTGTACAGGCGAAAAAGAGATCAAAGTATTACGCTGCCCCCATTGTGGCCGGTGGCTTTGGTTGGTGGGCCATCTGGGAGCACCTAGGGCTGAGGGCCCCAATCCGTACTCCCAAACCCTCTGCATCAATATGGACAGATGCCTCAGACCTTACGGAGGGGGGGGGGCACAACTCCTTCAACCAGTGGGTTTCAGGAGCGTGAGCAGCCCGTCAAGTGGCTCACCACATTTCCGCCAAGGAATCTCTGGCAATCCAGTTCGCTTTACGTTCCCTTCTGGCCCCTCAGCACTCAGCGGTAAGGATCTTCACCGACAACCTCACCACCTCTTTCCTGTAGCGCAGTGGTGGCTCCTTGAAGTTTCGTGCGCTGCAGCACATAGCGGGAGAGATTGTGCAAATTTTAGACTTCGAAGGCTTATCTCTCCGTCCAGTCCGAATCCCATCAGAGACCAATATCACGGCGAACGCTTTGTTCCTGCTCACTCCGTCACTGCAGAAGTGAGCCCTGCACCTCCGCGAGGCCCCGGTCCTGTGGAATTGGGCGTTCACACCGCAGGTCGATCTGTTCGCGACTCCGTTCAACGCACAACTTCTGGTGTTCGTCTGCCCACAAGTTCACCCACCAGCCGTAGCCACCGACGCCATGCAGGTCAACTGGTCGACATGGTCCAGCGTCTACTTGCTTGCTCCCTCGGCTTTTCTGAGAGCAGCAGTGGTCGGGCTAGCCCCGTTTTCTGCTAGGCAATTTTGATCGCGGCTCGCTCTCGCACCCACCCCCACCTNTGCTCGTCGCCTGGCCACTAGAGTGGCCGCTACTTCAGACCACGACCGTCAGAACCTTCATCCGGCAGTCATCCGGCTCAGAAACTTGGATTGCGTTTCTTTTATCAAGTGGTTCTACGCCAGGAAACATCCCCCCGATGTCTCAGAGCTGCTGAGTAAAGCGTATCGTCTTTCGTTTTTACGTCAATTCCAATATATTTGGAAGAGGTTACAGGCGTTCGTATGCCGAGAGAAGGTCCGAAATATTTCGGAAAGTACCCTGCTCAACTTTTCCATTTTTCTGTTCCGTTGAACGGTAACTTCTCACCGTGCTGCTCTCAAAAATCCTCTGAAGTTAGCGTTCGGGGTACGGGTGTCACTCACTACTAA
This sequence comes from Orchestia grillus, assembly GCA_014899125.1. Taxonomy (NCBI): domain Eukaryota; kingdom Metazoa; phylum Arthropoda; class Malacostraca; order Amphipoda; family Talitridae; genus Orchestia; species Orchestia grillus. Next base: position 9,746 of record VOMN01110362.1, read on the forward strand.
TGCCCTGATCAGAACCATGTGGCTAGAAAGGCCCACAGAACCGTGTCGCATTCCAGACTGACCACTGGACCCCGTGCTCAACATCCTTGCCTCTTCACGGTTCCGCTTCAACTCCTGTGAGTTGGTATGCCTGCTGAGGAAAACTACCTTTTTGGTCGTATTAGCGGCAAGCAATAGAATGTCGAAGTTGGTTAACATGGCTCATACGGCGATAACATTTCACAGGAACCGAGTTACCATCCTGGTCATCCCGGAGTTCATTCGCAAGAACCAGCGGCTAAACTGGACGCCTCCGAACGGGACGTTCTCTGGCCTTCCAGTAAATAGCGCCAGTATTTACCCGGTTTGCACGCTGAAGACCTACTTGGAAAGGACAAGGCTTTGTTGCTTGACCAACCTGTTCCTAAATACGAAATCGGGCAAGGCTCTCTCGTCAGTTGTGATCAGCCGCAGGTTGGCGGGACTGATAAGGAAGCGGTACCCGACTCCTTCCCGAGAGCTCAGGAATGTGGCAGCCTCCCTAGCCTGGACCCGCGGGCTCGATCCAGCGAGCATCACAGACGAGCTCTTCTGGTCACCTTCCAGCGTCTTCTTCAAAATGTACCAACACCAGACGAGGAAGACCTATTGTGCAGCGCTGGACACTTCAGGACTGCCGCCAGGATCCACCTCCTAAGTAAGTAATTTTAAACTGTTTCGCAAAGCAGTGCGACGGCTGCATGTCATAAAATGGACATATTGTCCCGCTTTTTAGGGCGTAAATGTTATTTTTATGACGCAGCCGTCAGGCTGCACTTCCCATCTCCCTCCCTACCCCCAGATGTGATCCTTGCGTCGTCCTGTAATCTTAAACAGGAATGAGGCAGCCAGCCAGGATGGCGCAGAGCTCGAGGCGAAGCGTCAGGCAGCCACAGCTATCCAGGAGGCAGCCGTCATGCACTTACATGAGTATTCCTTAGATTTAGGTACAGAAAATTTTAGTGCGAATAATTTATTTTTGGTCAGCGCGTAATTTGGTAGATGCACGGCGATTCGCGCGTATCGCAATGCAGCGTGAGGGCTGAGTTATAAAAATAACAATTACGCCCTAAAGAGCAGGACAAAATGTCCAATTTTATGTTATTTGGAAAACCTTCCTGTTATTTTTACATCGTTTCATTTTATGTTTTGATAGTTTTTGGTTGTTTTGCATTGTTAGAAATCTTCATCTGTGACGAATCCTGTATTGAATAGGCCATTGCTACTCTACTGCTACCATTGTTTACATAGAAAAATCTTCATAGTGCTAATGAAATAATGATACAATATAATTTGTGGAAATTTTCAAACTGTCATTTGAACATTGTGTGATCTAATTACCAATTACTAAGAAAAGTCATGAGTAATTGTACAAATTTAGAAAAAAAACTTCTGCAAGTAAAGAAACTGAATTTCCTGATGCATAGTGTACTCCATAATATTAAAAGCTTAAGAGGCTCTGAATCATTTGCCTGGTGTCAAGTAAATATTTCCAGCAAGGCATGGAAGACAGTTTGAATGACATCCACAAACTCTGTGATGGCGCTGACAACACTGAAATGTTGAAATAATTTTCTTTAATGTGCAAGGTTTTACTGCTTGCCATTTTTTATCCAAAGCCTATACATATAATTGTGTTTGTGTTTTCTTAATTTTACGTACAATTAAAGCTTCTATCACATTTATTAAACCCATTGTTGAATATAATCTTGGTTTGAGATTTGAATCCCTTTCATGATGCAAATTTTACATTGCAGTAATACTGATTTACTAGCATCTAGTGTCTGGTATTTAAAAATTATTCACTTACTTAGTATCATACTATATCCTATGACCAACTCGCATCCTATTTTTATTTTATTTTATTACCCTTGAGATGTACTCCACAATATTAAACTGTTTATTCATTCTGAGAGTAATTAAATTTTAAAGTAATATGATTGCAGAATTTCTGTCGATTCTCAACATATTTTCACTGTTGTATTCATGGTAACACTACATTTGCTTGCAATTTGAATGGTCTATGACATATATAAAAGGGTGATTCAAAAAATGTACGGGAAAAGTATATAATTAAAAACCATATGAAAAGATTTCCGTGTCAATGCACCAGAACGTTTTTTTACCAACATATTACAAGATGTTCTCACATGAATCTTTAAATGAATGATACAACGCGGCGCGGCTATTTGCAAAGCAGCAACTCCTCAAGAGACATGGCCTCTGCCATAATCGGGGCGAGGATAAACATCAAATTCATGGTGAAGCTTGGGTGGAAGAACAGACAAATTATTTACTCTCTGAAACAAGTTTATGGTGACAATGTCCCAAAGAAATCAGCAACCAACAAATGGATTAGTAGTTTTAAAAGTGAAAGAAATGAACTGAAGATGATTGCTGTAGAGACAAGCCATCCTTATCAGTTTCTGTGGAAAACATTGATGATGTACCGGACCTCATTGAAAAGGATAGGCGAATAACCACAGAATCAGTAGTGGACACACTCAATAATTCCGTGGATTCTGCACACACAATTCTAGAGGACACGGTCCGGCTGAGCAAGCTCTCCGCCCGATGGGTTCCTAGGCTGTTGCCTCCAGATCTGTAGGAAACAAGGGCAGATCTTTCTATGGAAATTTTAAACAAGTGGAATGAGAACCTTGAAGGTTTCATGTAAAGAATTGTGACCGGGGATAAAACACAGCTCTACCATTAAGATCCCGAGGACAAAATCAATCGAAGCAGTGGCTGCCCCAGAGTGGAAGTGGACCCGTCACGGCAAAATCTTAGCGTTCAGGAGCAAAGGTTATGACCACTGTCTTCTGGGATGCAGAGGGGATCTTCTTGGTCGACTTCAAAGAAAAGAAAACAATTACAGCTGCGTCTTATGAAAGCATTTTCAGCATTGTTCCAGAAATCGCAGAAAAACGCCCTGGGAAGCTGCATTAGTGCGTTCAACCATATCAAAACACCTGCGCACGGTTCTCGGCAGACATGAGCTGTGCTACACAAATTTTGATGGGTAATCATATGACATCGCCCATATAGCCCCGACTTATCCCCATCGGCCTTTTTTCTACTTCCAAACCAGAAAAAGTCATTTGAAGGTACCCAGTTTCCATCAGTTGAAGCTGTAAAAAGAGCTGCTTTGTTTTGGTTCAAATTGCATGACTCAATTTTATAATAATAGATTTAAAAGCTGGTATCGCCATTCGCAGAAGTGTGTATCTAGATGGAGTATATATAATTGAAAAATGAACATAACTCGACCATTTTCTCTAACAGTCCTTTTTCCATAAACTTTTTGTATTCCCCTTGTATACAATTGTGTTGTAGCATTGTTTTTGGTAACTGGTAGGCAAGGTTTTGCATATTGAGATTATTTCCTGATTTGTTCTACATATACTACATATTTGTTTTATATATTCCTGATTTGTTCTACATATGCTACATATTTGTTTTATATATTCCTGATTTGTTCTACAAAAACTTTTTCTTGAGTTTGAGTTGATGCTCTGTTGCTGCTTTATTTTTATACAATATAACCAATATTATACCTTTAGCCCCCACTTTTTCGAGTTTCATTTGTTACACTGTAACTTAATCTAGCTTATATACAAAGTTTACCTTAAAAATAAATACTTTTCCAGTGTAGAGCTATACTTAAACTTATGGTCCTTATGATATCCAATGAATATCCTTTTGATGTAAGATGTACCTATCTTATGAACTTAAAGATGTTTCTATAAGGATTCATTGGACAATCTGGACCAGTTTCAGGTAATGATTTTAATAGAATTGAACATTAATGTTCAACCCAATAGGCACCGGATTATGGCTATATTAAAAATTTATGTTTTTTGCGAGTAAACGGTCTCATTAGACTCTAAAAAATTTATTTTGAATATTTTAGGCCTTTGCTATTGAGACGCTGGCGGAATATGATATAATTTTGTCAATAAAACAAAATTTGAAAATAGTTATTTAATTCAATTTTTCTACAACACACACATCTTTGTTGTGTGGTGATTGGTTGCAAAAAATGATTTCTCTCGTCTAATCGAATACCTTTACTCACTCTGCCTTCTGAAATGCTATTCTTCCGTCCTGAACCCTTATTTTTAACCGTCCCAAAAATGGGACCGTCGCGGTTAATGGGTTAATCATAATCAATAGCTATATATTTTTACGAAAGCCCCCCACTTGCAACCAAATCGTTACAAACGCAATTTTAATTGCTTAAAAATTAAAAAAAAAATTTAGAGCGGAAATTAAAAACAAGGATCTGGCAACAGGTCAAAGAACAA